>AWWV01007267.1:0-49238 GCA_001974805.1 Corchorus capsularis
AAACTCACATTCTTGTTTTTTGGTTAAAATTTAAAACTCACATTGTTTTCTAACAATATAAACTATTAGTACTTACTTTAGCATAAAGAATTATATAATAATCAAAATAAACATAAATAATTTACCTTTCCAATGAATTATTACTAAAAATGGATCAACATTTAAAATTATTTTTTGTTCCACCTTCATTTATATTAGCCTTTGTTAATGTCTTCCTAAGTGTATTTTTGAAAAATCTAATATTCTAAAATAGAAAAAAAGAAAAATGGAAAGAAAGGTAGCTTTTGTCCAAGTTCCCAAACATCCAGCATGTGCCAAAACTGTGTTGAGTGAAAGTCTGATCACAACAAGAGACATCTTGCATTAGAATAGTAGAATTTCTCATTGAAATGTCTTAATATATATGTAAATCAAGTTTATACAAATTTTTTTTTTGCACAAAAAAAGTTTATAAAAATTTTGAGATAATTTAAATTGGTTTTTTATAATATGTGTATCTAAATTGGGTTTTCAATGCACCTTAATATTTAATTCAAATAATCGGGGTATTTAGTGCTTCTACAGAGAAAAAAGTTAACTTCTCCTGTCTCAAATGACAAATGCATAGAAGAAGGTTTACATACAAATTATGATCAAATTTCTTGTAGGAATGAGATAATTTTTCTTTTTGATAAATATTGTTTACGCGGTATTGAATTACTCGTTGAACTCCATCAATCTCTCGAATTTTATTTTCAATGTCTTCTATCATATGGAGTATTTCATAGGCTAAAATCTTAATTAGGGTCCTAAACTTTGCCAAAAGGGTCAAATAAGTGCTCAAATTATGAAAATGTCAAATTAGTGCCTGAACTTTTCGATTTGGGGCAATTCAGTCCAAAATGTTAGATTATAAGTCTGTTAAATGTAAATAATCCAAAACATTTTGGACTGAATTGACCCAAATCGAAAAGTTCAGGCACTAATTTGACTTTTTCATAGTTTGGACACTTATTTGACCATTTTGACAAAGTTCAGGACCCTAATTAAGATTTTAAACTATTTCATAAAAAGTAGTAAGGACCACAAAATTAATCAAAAAAATCTTCATTTGAGTTTTATATCCTTTTCTGAGAGAGAAAAAAAAAAAGAAGCTTCTCAAGGTCAAGGAGAAAAGAAAAAGTGGAGGAGGTAACTTATGTGGCGGCCAATTATGGAAAAAAAAATATGTGCATTTGATGTACCAAAAAAAATGTGCATTTTGGAATTGGAATTAGGTACAAACTACAATGAGGGAAACCGGAAAATTCCAAAATAAGTTGGTGTTGCCAATTGCCATGCAAAATGACAACAGATTTTTGGCCCATCCATCCATCTATTCCCCATCTAAATTCAGAAGAAGAGAGGTAGTAATAACAAAATAAATACTAGAAATTTGCATATCGACCATTCAATCAAAATTCAAAGCCCTTCCTTCGACTTCGAAATTTCTATTATCTTTTTTTTTCACAAATTTTAAATATTTAGTTGGCATCCAATATCTTGACACCTAGACTTTTTACAAAAGTTTTTTTTGTATTGGCAATCAAGTTTTTTTACTCTTTAAAATTACATTTAATTTTTTGTAAGAAAATTCTTGAATATATTTTTATTTCATTATTATTTTATTTTTATTTTTAACAATATTTCTATTATATTATCCATTTTTACATTTTCAAATGAGAATTTTTTTTTTAGAATAAATGAGAATTCACCTATCAAAGGTTACTTACCTGATGAAAAAAAAAAAACCTACTTAACGAACAAATTAATTAAACCCACATCCTATGAGATTTAAATCCATTACCTCCCTATTCATATATGATACACCGATCAATTTATTTAACAATTTGGATTCTTCAATGTGTATTTGAACTTTGGTTTAATAGTAACTTTTTTTTTGGTGAATGTTTAATAGTAACTTTTGAAAACAATGAATAAAATTAAATTCCTTTCTGGGGAAAAATATATGTATTTTGATTCTTGAAATAATAAAATGCTCACGGACTAGATTTTTTTTACGCATTTTGATTCTTGAAATTATAAAGTGCTCGCGGACTAGATCAATTGAGTTGTTCAAATATATTTATGGCCTTTTTTTCCTATATTTAAGTTTAAGTTTTGGATTTAAATGTGAAATAGTCCTTAAAATTTATTCACATTCACATGAAATTAATTAAACCATCTTTACAATCAAATAAGCTTTAAGGCTGTGTTTAAGGAGAAGGTTATGAATCACATTGATTATTATAAAATGATGGTTTGTACATATAAATATTGTATGAAGGTCGTGATTAGAGTAAAAACTTAATATGTTTTCCTAAAAAAACGAACTTAAGATGTTCAATATTTAATCATAATCCAATTGAATCCATTATTCTAACCCTAAGTAGATTGTAAATGTTCCATTTGCAATCAAATGAATCCCTAACTAAACTTTAATTTACATAAAATTAAGTTCTCAAACAATTGGTCATCAAAAAAAATTCTACTAATTGTGTCTATTTCACTCAATCTCTTCATCACACTCAGCCTTATAGGGCAGTGACAAATAAGAGGCATCTAATCATAAATTTTGGAAGATAGAAACGAAGGATTATTAACGAAGCCTACAAGAAACCATTAGTGGCGTAACAAGTTGTAATTTGCAGAAGCCATTGAGGTCATAAAAAGTGGCATTTGGCAATGGAAATTGGATTTTCCATTTCGGGGAATTGGGAAGTAAAAATAACTAATTATAAGTTTATTTTTCCCTAGTTTATAGTATTATTATACATTACAATTTACAATTTATTATAGAAAAAGGAAACTGGCAAGTTTCAGCAATGGATTGCGTGGGGAAATTGATAAAAAAGCTTTGGCTTCCATTTTGATTTGGTCACCAAGAATCAGAGTTCTCTATGGTTGTTCTTTTTTATTTTAGTCATTTATATTGTTATTTTCATGCTTTCTTTCTTATTAGAGTAGGCAATCTACTTTTCGCTTCATCGTATACATTGACCATTTTTCCTTTATAACGACTATATATTGCATATTCTCGAGGCAAATTCATCCAATGAAAAGAAAAGGCCAAAATCTCAATTAGGGCTCTGAACTTTGCTAAAAGGGTCAAATAAGTGCCCAAACTATGAAAAGGTCAAATTAGTGCCTGAACTTTTCGATTTTGGTCAATTCAGTCCAAAATGTTTTGGATTATTTACATTTAACAGACTTATAATCTAACATTTTGGACTGAATTGCCCCAAATCGAAAAGTTCAGGCACTAATTTGACATTTTCATAGTTTGGGCACTTATTTGACCCTTTTGGCAAAGTTTAGGGCCCTAATTGAGATTTTAGCCAAAAGAAAACTAAGTGCATAAATGTTTCTTTGCATCTTTAAGTTTGTACATACTGCCACTTTGTATCCAATTTTTTTATTTTGACCAAAACACACTCTAAAGTTTTATTTTTCTGCCACTTTGCATCCTCCGTCATGGTAGGACAAACGGATCGGTCACTGAGTCCGACGTGGCGTGCCATGTGGACAAAAAATGACACGTGGCGTGCCAAAAGGTGACACGTGGCACACCATGTGTACCAAAAGGTGACACATATCGCGCCACGTGTACCTGTTTATACCTCAATTTACAATTGAGGATAACTTGGTCTTTGCATAAAGTAAATTAAGATGAGTGGTCAGGATTTAATCAGAAATCTTGATGAAACTTAGTTTCTGCATCACCCTGATTCTATCAGAATTAGGAAAAATCTTGCAATTAATTATAAGGGCCAAAATTAATAATTAAATTAATTAATAATTATTATTTTTGGAATAATTATTATTAATTACTCCTAGTATGCCGCCCCTACCTATAGGATGTGGTGTAACAGGCCTCAAGAGTGCAGCTTCCTTAGATACAGCAGTTTCATACCTCAGGCAGAGAGTGAAGAAGGGAGTTGTATGCTACCTCACCATGCAGGTGGGAGAAATATCATGAAATAAAATAATCTAAGTTTTTCTCATACCCAGGGAAGGTCGCCCGAGTTATAGGATTCAGTCTCCTCACCCCTTGCACTGAGGAGGCAGGAGCAAGAGATTATCAGCAAGTGAAACACTCAGTGAACTAAGGGAGGCGTGAGATATTATCACTCACCCCCCTCATACATGATCACCCTAGTATAGTGGTCAAGGTCGCCTAGCTAGTAGTACTCCCCGGGAGGCAAACTTGCATTTTGTTCATTTAAGGACAAAAAGGCAAGATCAAAAGCAGTTGAGCTAGCTAGGGGGTGCGGCCTTGATAGGGGATTTTACCATGATTTTCCTTGATCTATGTAGGTCATCTTGGTGAAATTTCATCTCAAACAGACTTCGTATGAAAAACTTATGCTAGTTTTTTAGTTAAGGACAGTTTGGGGTGTCAAACCTACTTCTCTATGCTAGAGAGATCGGTTTTACTTAGAATTTTTCCCATAGCTTCATGGGGATAATCTAAGTCTACTGGTGGAAAATCAGCTTCTTTGGACTTAGAGTGAAAAACTTATGCTAATTTTTCATTTAAGGACAACTCAGGGAGAGAAACCTAGTTCACCATCAAGGGGAGCTCGGTTTTACTTGGAATTTTTTTCATAGTCTCATGGAGATATTCTAAGTCCCTTGACAAAGTTTCAGCTCATTCAGACTTAAAATGAAAAACTTATGCTAGTTTTTCATTTAAGGACAATTTGAGGTGAGAAGTCTAGTTTACTATGAAGGGAGGCTCGAATCAAGCCAAGATTTTTACCATGGTCTATGGCTGATATAGGAACCCTACTGGTGAAGTTTGGGCTCAATCCAAACTCATTTGTAACTTTTACACTCTTTTCAGTTAAGGACAAGTGGCTTTATCACCACGATTTAGTCATGGTTCTTAATTAAAAGATATTTTTATGATTTGAAGAGCTAAAAATGGCTAAGTATGAGTAATTTAGTGGCTAAGGTGTTAAGTTCCAAGACCCAGGGTCACCTCTTAGCCAATCAAGTGATTTCAGCCCATTGGAGGTAACAGAGACTACACCTGATACAGCAGCTGCACCTATACACTAGGGGATGCTACCTAGTACCTCATGCTACCTGGTACCACGAGGAGGGAAGTCGCCTACTATGCTATAGGGGACGCCTCACTCTCCCCTCCTCACCCTCCTATCACCTGCTGCAGCAATCAGAGGGAGAAGGAAGCTTCACTGCAACTTCCTGGAAGTTTCCTCCGACCAATCAGAAGAGTTCGCCTTCCTCAGCAAGTAAAACCCACCAGATTTCAAGCCCATGCCGCCCCCTATATAAAGGAATCAACTCCAGAGTTTCAAAAGACATCTCGGACACAATTCACATCACTCAAAAACGCTTCCACGGCTACAAACTTGCTCCATGCAAAAAACCAAGCTCCGTGCTTATTTTCTCTCAGGCTCCGCGCCTTTTTCTCTTATTCTTCACGAGTTCTTACTCGTTCTTCATATTCCTTGTTTCAATCTTGTCTACGGACATAAAAACACTGTACTTTTGTTTCTCTCTCAGCAATAAGAATCAAATTCCCTATTCTTCTCTCAATTTCAATCTCAATCAATCACAGCTCTTGAAGCGCTCTTATTTAGGAAGTCTTGTTCTTATGGATCCAATGATTTAAATGTTCTGGTGTGACTTTGATCCAGTCCCCACAAATCGCTCTGATCTTTTAAACTGCTGCTACGCGCACCCTAGATCTTTTAATCTGCTGCGCTTTGCACCAGATCTTGTTGTTTACTTTCTCTTTGTCAATTTCAGCAAATTGACCGGCACGCCCTTATGCTGTCACTAGGAATTTTTCGCAGAAACTCTCCAAAGAGATTTTTGGTGCAACAGTACCACAAGTGACACGTGGCATGCCACGTGCACAAAAGGACACGTGCCACGTGTCATTTTTGTCCACATGGGACGCCACGTCGGACTCCGTGACCGATCCGTCTGTTTTACCGGACAGAGGGTGCAAAGTGACACAAAAATAAAACTTTAGGGTTCGTTTTGGTTAAAATAAAAAAGTTGGGTGCAAAGTGACAGTCCGTACAAATTTAAAGGTGCAGAGTGGCTCCCCATCTCCCTCTCCTCTTCTCCCTCTCTAGTTCTCGTTGGTATTTCGACTACTCCTCCTCCTCCTTGGTTGTCACGCCAAGGGGGAGGAGGAGGATTTGATTTTTGTTTTCAATAAGGGATTCAGATCTACAAATTTGGCCAGTTTTATTTGAGTTTTTTTTTTTAGTCGGTTTGAGTTAGTTTGGTTTTTTTAGTCAGCTTCGAGTCTAGTCTCAGTTCTTTTTGAATCTGAGTTATCCAGTCTGAATTTTATGATAGTTTTAAGCATGATTAACCTTTTATTTATTCAGATCTGTGGTAAAATCGTTGTAATCCTTTTCTTTTGGGTGCCAAGGATGAGATCTGTTCATCGAATCAATCACTTGATCATCGTTGATCAAAGCTTTTTGTTTGGAAGAACAAGCGACAACGAGGGAGTGATGGGTGTGATAGCGAAATATCAACATGATTCATGACAGGTGTTTTGGATTTTCAAGGAAGATCCAGTTTTTCCGGTGCAAAAAGTAATTGATTACGTAGTTTTACTGAAATTTGATGTAATGAGGGATGATATTCCTAAAATTATTATAAAATCAGTTACATGAATGAAAGTTATCTATTTTTTTTTAAAAAAAAGGTGCCGAGTGGCATTTATACCAAACTAAGTATATTTCAAGTTATAACTTATCACACAAGAATCTGTATTTAGTCTCCTTTATTAAATGGCTTATGTTACTTGCCCTCCATTTTATATATTATTATTATATAATTAAAGAGTATTCGGAAATCGGAAGTCCTATTAATTTGAAATTTTTTCTTTTATCTAAGTGTGTGAAAGGTTTAAATTTTTTCAAAAGGTGCATGTTCAATGGATCCAACTTATGTGTTCTAATAATCCTTGTTAAGGTAGAAACTACTTACTACATCCATCAATCAATTGTTGGTTACTTTTCCTCCAATTTATGGATACGCTTATGTTAGCTAATCCCCTAGTGACAAAATTAGAATTACGTACAAAATTCAAGCTAAATGGATATCATACAAATTGTTCTACATTTTAAAACTTACCTCTAAAATTATTATAAACAAATGTGTAACTAAATTTTTTTTGGCACCAATGTGTAACTAAATTTAGTTTTGAGAAAAAATTGGGTGTGAAAAATGAAAAGACAAATAGTATTTTTTTTTTGGTTTTAAAGACAAATAGACTATTTTCCTTCTTTAATGTACAGGATTATCTATTTGAAATTAAAAATTTGGATCTTCCCTTCTTCTCTCGAACTTTTCTCAAATAAATCAAAACATACTTAGAAAAAGTTTCTTCCGAGAGACCAAAAGATGTTGATAGAAGGGCTCAATACCTAAAACAACAGAAGACTTCCACCTGTTTAAGATTGTGTTGCCTTGAAAATGTTAGTAGTCAAAAATCAAACAAATAGCTTAACTTTGGCCACACCTTTAAGAAAACTTGTCCTATTTCTGTATGCAGAAATTTTAAAGTTTAAAAGATAGTTGACACGTTTCTCACAAACATATTCACAATTTTTAGTATGTATATTTAATTATTATTACTAATAGAATTCGAAATTAATAGAAAAGAGATAATAGAATTCGAAACAA
This sequence comes from Corchorus capsularis, assembly GCA_001974805.1. Lineage (NCBI taxonomy): Eukaryota > Viridiplantae > Streptophyta > Magnoliopsida > Malvales > Malvaceae > Corchorus > Corchorus capsularis. The sequence continues at coordinate 7,702 of AWWV01007267.1, forward strand.
CTTCAAATTGATGGTTCATTTTACTTGCACACAAATTTTTCCTAGAATATATCAATTGAAATATTGAACCATCAATTCGAAACTTGTGTAAAGCAAAAGAAAAAAAAAATCCCAGAATTAAATCTAAATTGATGGTTCATTATTTGCACACAAATTTTTCCACTCAAAGCTTCAAAACTTTTAGTATTACTTTTGTATACAAGGCCATTAGAGAACTTCAATAAACGGTACAATCATCTATTTTAAAAGTTGGATTTCTTGCAAGGGTAGGTTTGACTTTTGAGATTCTTTTGGATCCCAATTTCCCTCCCCCCTATTTCTCTTCCACGAGGTAGGCTAAATATCCAATTTAGGCCTAAACCTTTTCCAAGTTGCTCAATTCTAGTCTAAACCTTTAATGAGTTCCAAATTAAGCCTAAGCGTTTTAAAAACCTACCAAATTGGGCCTAAGTTTAATAGAATTTCCAGGGTGTACTGCACGCGCCGTTACTAACGGTAACGGTCTGACGTGGCACTAACATGGTGGAAAATCTGATTTTTTAAATATGTTAATTAAGGATTTTTTTTTGGTAAAATTCCATTTTCATGCATCTCCTTCTTTGCTTTACCTCTGCAAACTCTCAGCAAACTTTCAGCAAATTAGCATATACCTTACAAGGAATTCAATCAATTTTTATTCAAAATACAAAACACTATTACTAGTAAATAAGCACAAAGATCAACTTTAACTTATGAATTGAATCTTTGATCCTTCTTTTCAGAACCAAAATCTCTTCTCCAAATTTATAAACACAATAAGTTACATAAAAATAACTTCAAATTATGTATATACACATGTAAGTAACAATTCTATTCTATTCTAATTCAACAACTGGGTTAAATTAAAACTTCAAAAAATCAACATTTTCTTACAACCGAAAATAAAAAAGAAAAGGAAGAGGAATCAAAATCAGAAACAGAAACAAAACCAGAAACAATTTCATTCAAAAATCAAATACAAAACCAATAATAGCTAACTATAAAAGATATACTTTCCTCCCTTTTCGGATCAACCAAACAAAGAATAAAGGATTTAAGATAATATTGGAATTTTTCATGGAAATTTGGGGATTTTAGTTTTAGGTGTTTGTTTGCAACTCTAAATGGTGAAAAGATAGGATTTGGGGTGATGAAGAACATATCTCTGAATCAAGCTGTTCCGACAGCAAAATTGCCGGGATCAGAGAGCTTTTGAGGGCTTGGTCAATGTCACGCCCCGTCCCAGAAAATTAAGCACGGACAACCACCGTATTACCTTGAAACACGTGCCGGCCGGTCACGCGCCCCAAGGTCCCTCATGGCGTCAATATCATAAAAAGACATTAAAATATAAATATAGTAAAAATTTGAAAACAATAAATCGGGGTACGTGACAACCGCCGCGAAACCTTGAGTTGAGTTCCAATAGGTTTGGAACTCCTCCCAAGACCTCGCAAGGCTAACATGAAAATTCTTTGTAAATCCAACGTTAAGAATATACGATAAATGATTATTTAATCATTTTGTAACAAAATAAACTTTGCCAAAATAAATCATAACAATGCCTATTATTTCCAAATAAAATTTTAAACTTCCACACATTTATAAAGAAAGTACCATCAAGTCTATTACGGCATATTGAAGGGCGTATAGAAAAGAGTAAGCTTACCATACGTAAAAGCACCAAAAGTCTATAACATACCAAGAAATGAAAATACGATACTTTTCAGACTAATCGAGTTCCGGTGGGACCCACAGAAATATTTTACATAAAGTGACAAAAATTAACCTACTAGTCGAGATTTCAAAAAGAGCGAGGTTCCACCACAACGATCCTAAAACGCGGGATTACTGCTATGGACCTGAAAATGTTTTTTTTTTTAAAAAAAAAAAGACAAAGGGAAACAAAAGAAATAGTGAGTACGAATACCCAGTGAGTGAACAGTCATAAAACTAAGTAAGTAGAGATAAATAAAAGTAACAGTTTAATATTAAACTATAAAACTATATTTAAAACACATTGCAAAGAAGGCCTATGAAATCTTTAAAACTGGGCTTAGCCAAAACTATGTTTCCCGAGTCATCGCCTTGGCCGAGGTCGATAACTAGGGCCGCCAAGGCTTAATAATAATAATATGATAAAAAGAGCATGTTCCTTGGCGTTGGCAGAGCTCGGTCTTGTGCGGTGGTAGTTCACAAGAGGAGCTCTCAAAATCATACCTTGCGGGTTATCCTACGCGCCTCCCGCCAAGGTAACCACAATCACCTACGCCCCTCAAAAGGCGGTCCGTAGGCTACTTAAACCAGTCACTGCAGTAACTAAATCGTTGCCCTCTCCGGGGCCCACCGTATAAAAATAGGAAAAACAAGATGGCTCATGTTAAATATATATATCCTAAAAAATATATTCATCAAATCACGTGTGTTAAACAAAACCAATCATCCAGCCATCTCACTAAACATATCAATTTTTCATAGGCCAATGAGAAACTAACCACATCGTACTTAGGAAAATAATAATAATATTAATAGAAATGACTGTTAAATAATAAATTCTGTCCACTCACAAGTTTAGGGAGGATTTTTACTCCCTATCCTCTTCAATTGTTCTCTTTTCCTTGCTTGAAGTGGTAGCTCCTATATGAAATGTGGAAGATAATTTAATAACATGACAAATCAACAACTTGACAAAACCTATGACTATATGAAATGCATGAATACTAGAACTCAGTAATCACTTTAACTAAAACAAAACTCACATAGATGCTTACTAAAAATAATAAAATCAATTAATTATTTGCAAACCTAATTGGTAAATGGAAAAGGATTGTGGACAATGTTACTACAAAAGAAAAAAAAAGGGGCATTGATATTAAATCTGTTGAACTCCACAAGTTCCTCCTTTTCTCAATTGACATATAGCAATACTTCCACCATTAACAATCCATGTTCAACTAAATTCCCATCAAAAGTATGGCTATTTGCAAGACCCAACTTGTTATGACATATATAAATTACCCTAACTATGAACTTGGCTAACTCAATTCTTCAACTAATCAAAATCAACAAATTAAGGCTACTAGTATACCATTAACAACTCAATATAGTTTTGGTCATCATCACCCCATACATGTCTCAATTCCTTATATCACTTTCAAGGGTTAAAAAAAATGAAACTTTCATCAATTTAAACTTCAAAGTAGTGACATACCTCAAATCACTCACTTTAGAATTGAATTCTAGAGTAAATAAGGAGTAAGTGCTCAATTTATCAAATCCCACCAAAATTTAAGAACCTAAAGTAAAAAAATTTCAAGTAAATATAGTTAAAGAAATAGTTTAGAATAAGTGAAACTAACTTATTTTCAAGAGAGAAGATCACTTACTCCTAAAATGAAGAACCCAAGAGGTTTTTACCCAAAACCCCAACTTTTAGAACTTCAAATTCATGAAACTCTTGAATATTTTTGAAGAAATTAATATGGGGCTTTGAGTGGGTATGAAACAAGTTTTTATTTGGATACAAAATCAAAAGCTTTAATGGTTGGAAAAGAGGAAATCAAGTTTATGGAAGGAGGAAGGACGTGGGAAGCAAGAAGAAGAAAATGATGAAATGAAGATGGAAATAAAAAAAATAGTCTTTTGCTTTGTGTTAGCTAATGGCCGGATGGCCCCAAATAATTATAAAAGAAAATTATTTTATTATACCTTTGTTTCCCTCTTTTTGGTTTAGTAATGACCGGATATAGCCTTAATAATTAAAGAAAATATGAAGCTTTCTTCAAGCTTCTAGACTAGTGTAGAATATCTAGGTGAAAATTTATAATTTTGCCATGTCCTCTAAAAAGATTTACAATTTTACCATGTACTTAAAATATTTGCAATTTGGCCATCAACAAATTTTTTTCTTTTTTTTATATCAATATATCCCTAATTTATCAAATCTAGTTACCTAAAATTTTAGTAGTAATAATAATAATAATTATGAAAATTTCTATATTGACATGCATGGGACTATAATTAAATGGCCTTATTCTAGTGATACTACTAAGGACGGGTATTACAGTCAAGGTTTAGTTTGGGGCATTTAAAGGCTGATTTGGGAGGAGACACAACCGGATTCGAGATCGGGACGAGAAGAGTATCGTGTCTGGAAAGTCTAAGCTCCGTCGACGGTGGCTGAAAGTTCCGATGTGGCGGCTCGCGATGGCTTCGGCACTGGTGGCGGCAAGGTATGGCTGGAAGAGAAAGAAAAGAAGATAGAGAAAAGAAATAAAAAGAAGAAAAGGAAAAAAGAAAAGATAAATTAAGACCCGAATTCAAATCTTTAAAATTTTTTTTTCTATTTTTGCTCTCACTTTAATAGATACGTGGCCATGAGAAATCCACGTCATCCTAATTTCCTTGACTAATGCGTCTTAAATGCGCGTGCAGTACACCCCAAAAATTCTGTTAAACTCAGGCTCAATTTGGTAGGTTTTTAAAATGTTAGGCTTAATTTGGAACCCATTAAAAGTTTAGGCTGAAATCGAGCAACATGTGAAAGGTTTAGGTCCAAATTGGACATTTGGCCACGAGGGTATATAACAACTCTCTAATGTCAGCCTTCTGCTAAGGGTTTAGTTGATAGACTGATTTTACTGGGGCACTTGGGGCACTCATGAAATATACTTGGAAAATTTTTTAAGTCATAAATCTTTGTTTTTTTTTGGCCGAAAGTCATAAATCTTTGTTTCTTGATATATTTTCGGACAATGCACTTATATTCAATTAAATTTAAACTTTTACATTTTGTAGTTTAAATTTAAAAGTTATCTAGAGTAGTTTATAAACAATTTTATTGAATTCCAAAAGATATAAAAAACTGAATATTAGTGTTTATACCACAATTTACATTTTGGGCAAAATAGTAAATGCACATGTTGGTACAAGATTAAGGACTGATATTTACTCCTAAAAGTCATATGGATGGTTGGATTTAATCCATCCTAGGCCAAAGTCAACTAAGAAAAACATTGACTTTTGACTTTAAAACCTTAATTTCTCATAATTTAATAAAATAAATTATGGAAATTAAGAAAATTAAGTGATTTTTACTTGGAGAAATATTTGGGCCGCCCCATGTACTATACAAATTGGGTCAGGCCGGCCCATGCCTCTAAATCTGGATTTAAGCCTTCCCGGATTAAACTTTTCATAGTTTTTCAATCAAGGACAAGGGAATTAGGGCTTTAAAATCGAAGATGAAGATGAAGGAATTCGGGGCAACATTCTTTATTAAAGTTGTTCAAAATATCATGAAGAACACTCTGTCCAAATTTCAGCTCATTCCGAGCTTGGAGGAAAACTTGTATTTTTTGCAATTAAGGACAGAATCCAATCCCGGGACCAATTAAGCATGGTGATTTCACCATTAGCTTTGAAACTTACATTAAATGAGATATGTAAGCTATATGGATGAATCAAGCCATATTTGCCACTTTTCATAACTTTTACTCAATTTTCAATTAAGGACATTATGGCTGATTGAGCTCGGTTTAAGCCATTTCCTTGATCCGATTTTGATGATACTTAAATATGAGCTTAGTGGCATTATGTTTAGCATAATTCAATGTTCAATTGATGAAGAATCAAAGTTCGTGGCGTTCGGAAGTGATCTCTGCACCATACTGCTTCGCTGCACTTGGCTTTTCACCCCTTTTTGCTGCACCAAGTTTAGGAACCTTCCTAATTTCGAAATTTTTGTAATTAAATGTGATAATTATCACATTTAAAGGGTCAAAACGTGCTGATTATGTGACTGATTGGGTTGGTTAGGATTTCCCTAATTTAAGGGATTTTAATCAGAATTTGAAATCAGAGAATCAAGATGAATCAGGATGGAATTAATCTCAGCCATCGGCTCCTCCTAACCCTAGCAAGCCGCCCCCTATATAAGGAGGCATCCTCCAACGAAATTTTGAACTTCAACACAACAACAGGACAACCAATCTTCATCATCGACAACCAAACTCAGACTCCAGGTCTAAAACTCTTCTCATAGAAAAATCTTCAACCAAGCTCCGTGCTTTCAATCTTTTTCAAGCCTTGCGCTTCCAATCTCTCTTGTGAATCAAGTTCTCACTTGATAATCTTTTTTATTATATTTGTCAACCTTGTTTTTACAAGTTCCTTCTTGTATTTACATGTCTGTTGAAATCAATCATATCTCTTTGTCATCTCTTGCAATTGAATCAAGAAAATAACCTTTTTCACAGCATTTCTTATGTTTTCTGAGTCTGGAATCAATGATTTAAACACATGTGTGTGACTTTGATTCAAGATCTACAAATCGTTTGGTTTATTTTATGTTGCTGCACTTAAAGCAATCATTTAATTTTCACTGCACCTTTTATCTCATTTTTACAACAAAAATGAACTTTTATTTTCCTCGCATCCTTTTATCAATTTTTGGTCAAAATTGATTGGCACGCCCGGTACCCTTTCACCAAGATCTCCAAAGAGATTTTTTGGCGCGAATAATTAGTTTTAGTTTTAGTGAAAATTGAAAAACTGAATATGAATATCACAAGTAAAGCAAAAGAGATGTGAAAAGAAAAAAAAAATCCTAGAATTGCACACAATTTTTTCCACTTAAAAGTTGAAACTTCAAAATTTTTAGTATTAAATTTGTAAAGAAAACCATTACAGAACTTCAATAAACGGTACAAATACAAGCATCTCTTTCAAGAGTTGGATTTCTTGCTGATGCAGGATTGAGATTAAAATCCCTACTCACCACATTTCTCTTCCACGAGAGCATATAATAACTCCCTAGTGTGAGCCCGTGTTACATTTTGCATCATTTTTTTTCCCTTCCATATATTTTAGTCCACGCCAAATTAAATGAAAGAATGGAAAATGATGCAAGTAAAATGCTACAAAAGAACTTACAAGTTGTCATGCAGTTACCAGCCATCGACGGATATGAGCGTAATACCACGGTCACCCTCATGATAGAAACATCATTTACTGACCATCCTTGCCGCATTTGGAGCTGAAGCTAATCACCTTCACATCCTTCATGACATTAAGAGATTCGGCATCTACTGGTTTTTGAACAAACTTGATGGAACCTGAAGCAAGGGAAAGGAGATTGAGATAATAGTTTAGCATCAGAGAACAAAGAACAATAATTTGAGCGTATTAACATGTTGCCAGATAAATAGAAGTTGTCGGTATTAACTATTAAGAACAACTTTGCCAGATGTCTAGACAAATATAAAACCGAAATTATTCAGTTCAAATCATTTCACAACTAATGTAATAAGATGCAGGGAAAGATAGAGTCTATGCATATCATGTAACCATTACTATCTTTTGCATCTTTTTCTTTCCCCTTTCTTTTACTAATAGTGTGGTAATTTTCTCAGTTTCTCTAAGAAATTCAAATCAACAAGCTGAAGCTGCAATTAACATGATCAACCAGCTGTCCTATGTCACCCTTCTCGGGCACAAACATCCAAATTAGTGCCATAAGAAAATATATACATGCATACATATGTATGTAGTCGCAGATGCAGGCAGAAAGCAGGTGCATAAAACAAGAACACATGGGCCACTGTTGAAGTAAATGAAATTAAAAAAAAAAAGAAAAAAAGAAAAAAAAGAAGAAAGGAACACTTCGGTCCATTTACATAGAAAGAGAAGGTCATGACATACCTTCACATGATGAGGCATGATCTTGATATCATAGGGCGCATAAAGCCATGTTTCAGGTGAATAAAACAAAAAGTTCTCTGGTTTACTAGTGTACGCATCGGCATATTGATGGATGTGATAGGCAAAAGCAGATTCTTGACCTTTATCAGTCAGGAAGGTGGCCCCAAAAGATTTATTGAACATTCTCTTCATCATGCAGCGTGCTTTCTGCCTCTCTTCATTTAGTTCAACCATAAGTAACTTGTATGCCTCACTTCTCTTACTATCAGCCACAGTTGCATGTAATCTCCCAAGCAGTTCCTGTAGTATATGAAATTTTGCCTGCAACAAGAGATCATTTTTAGAATGAAGTACAGAGTCAATAATTGAGTTATACCATTGCAGACAGATAAGATAAAACTCTACAAAAATCAAACAGTCAACAGAGCAAGTGCTCTACACCGTATTCCATTTTACAAAATCAATTTCTAAATTACTGAAAAAATAAGAATGGCCCCCAATTGCTTTCACCAATATCGAATAAATATCAGATAGTGAAAGTAAAAGATACCCAACATCCCAGAGGCAGAAATATTTACCTGTTCAAATCGATAACCATCCTCGTTTTGTATGCGTATTTCACTCTGCAATAACGAAACAATCCAAATGGCATGAAAAGTTTGTCTTATGACACAGACAAACAAACAAATAGGTAAATGATGCAAGTACAGGAGGAGAAGAACAAGGCACGCGTATTGGTTTCTGACTAGGCTATTAATGCATGACCTTGACCCTGCTTGTAGAGATGAACAAATTCATACCCAAAAACATAACTGATTTAACCAAAAGCTTTTCCTTTCGGCTTATATAACGTATATTATATGATATGTAATATTTTAATTATCTTAATTGGTAATAAGATGATTGTAATGTTATTGGTGTCATCTTGAAATTTAACTTTTTATGTAGGCTTTTTGAGAACTTAACCAAGTTGCCTCCAGCTTAATACCCTGTTCAAATTTAAATCAATTGAACTTGTTTAACAACGAACAGAGCATAATTGAGATTGGAAAGTATTAAAATTCTATGGACCAAGTTCAAGATAGGCTAGAGTTTTTAGCAAAATGCAAAAAATCAATTTCTAAGGTAACCCTGCCAAACTAACAAAAGCACTAGTCCACCCATAAATTGACAATCATAAATGTTACTAGCTATTCAAGCTATCATAAGACCCCTAACTGAAAACTTCATAAAGCAAGTCCTCAATGAGTAGCAAAAGCATTTAAATAAGGGGATAAGAATGTGAAAGAAGGCATACTTCTAGTTCATGGATGATTGCAGCAGTCCGCCAACCTGCCTTTGAAGGGCCTCTTAAGTCACTAAACAGGTGATCACCAAAGTACATTACCTAGTAAATAACATGGAGCAGCAAAATGCTACCATCAGCAAGAACTTATACTAATCTAATCACAAATGGTCGACCAAACATTTAAAAATTCATACATAGTGCTAAAAGATCATTCCTATCATTAAATATGAATTTCTATAAATTATGATATACCTCTGGGCCATTCCACTTCGTAATTTGGAGAAAGGATTTCAAGCATCCATGATAATATATTTTATTAGGAAGAAATTTATCCACTTTTGTAAAAGCTAGAGTATCCTTCTCTGTGTCATAGCAGCTGCAATTTTATTTCCAGAAAACAGATCATTATATGTGATGTAGCATAGAAAGCAGTTGCTCGACCAAGTGAATAACAAATGCCGGCGAGAGACAAAAAAGGCAAGAACAAAATAATGCAGCCAAAAGATCAAAGTTCCTTGTTATTGCTTCTGCAGTTCTAGCTTTAACTTTTAAGCAATTCAGAAAACTTTCATCTTCAGGTGCAGATTAAGATTTATCTGGTCAAGTTTACATCTGTGTGATTGTAGGAGTACAGGCTTGTCTTCAATAATTAGTTATATAAGCTAGTTTTTACTAGGTATTCTAAGTCTAGTATGATAAGAAACACTCTTGAGAGTCTGTTTCGTTAACTGTGCATGCTTTTAAGAGCTTTTGGACTAATGGACTGCAAATTATTTTTGGTTTCTCCTTTCCTTCTTGCCGGTCCTTAATGTACTTTGCAGCAGAAAATTTTTTCCAAACAAATTCTTCAAGCAGACCTCCCATGAGATTTGAATCAAATAAACTGTTTTTTATGTATCAGCTTTCTCAACTACTATACAACCTAAAGTTTCCTCTGTGATAACCCAAGCACAACTTAAGTTAAGCAGAACTACTCCAAACCTTCCTGAACACAGTATCAGTATGTGTTCTTTTCATTTCTTTTTGGCCAAATTAAGAAGTTATTCCTTAAGACAAAGTGACAAACTTTAAAAAAGGACTAAAAGGTTGCCCCATTAGTTCAATTTTGCTGCTTCATATCATTGTAGAAGAGAAGAAAATTAAATAATCTATAAGCTAAGATATGCTTACTGAAATGACATGTTTCATGATTTTATTTTATTCATGCTGTTCTTCTCTCCAGGATATCAGCTCACTAAATGCAAAATCTGCCCAGATTCATAATAGTAGGCCAGCCTAAACTATTGTTCTATTGATTTGTAACCTAAAGGCAGAGAAAACACTTTAGATTCCTCCTTCCAAGCCATTTATATGAAATAAGTGGATAAGTTAAGAAGTTGAAGAACAAACCGAAAGGGATGCTCAGAAGTGTAAAACTCTGGCTTATTAGCTTTGGCAATCACAACATCAAAAAGCTCCTTCCATGAATCTCTGCCGCCCAAGGAATCCTAACAAACATGTTAAAAATAGCGTAGAAAATTAAAAAAATAATTCTACGCATGAAAATAAGAATTGAAGAACATCAATCCATTAATAAACAAGCAAATGTGCACAACTATAGTAAACTGATAAATGTGACCACTACATACATATATAAAAGCAAAGTAGTCACCAAAGTTTATGATTTATCAATTCAATCCATACTCATGCATGAATGTATGCATATACATTTTTAAAGATTATAAAATTCACCTCAAACACATTCCATCATCAAATATTATTTCCTACATACGATATGGAGGTCACTCTAGGTATTCAACGGCAGTCAGGGTGGGGTGGAGATAGGGAAAGAGCTGATGTTTTATAGTCTGATATTTAAGTTTCTCATCTTCGTCCCAACATATCTCAATGGCAGCAGCATCACCCATCCACCTGAGTAATTTCGACTTAACCCATATCATGCATTTTGAAAAGTTGCTTGCAAGTTGTGTACCAAAAAGGAAGAGGAAGTGACACAAGAACACCCAACAACAACTCCAAAGAAATATTCGATTTGAAAACTGATGTAAATTACAGTACACAACCCACACGAGAAAAATTTTCACAATGGATATTAGTAAATTGAAGCATATTGATATTTAAGATCTCTTCTCTTTGTTTACAAGGCAAAGAGGATGAATGGTAAATTCGTTAAAGTAAAAAGGGATGAATGCAAATTGTTTCCGGACTGAACTAGAAAAGCGAAGGCTTTATAAGCACTAAAATATATAAATGTCCATTATGAAAATCAACTACAAAATGAGAAGGAATAAGTGTTACTGCAATGTAAATTACCTCCAACATATACTGCATCCCTCCATCCACAAAATAATATGGCGAGTTAGTCAGCAAAAAAAGTTTCTTCCCCTTCTCCTTTAACATCCTAAGAAAGCGTAATAGCTGACCCTGAAACATGCAACACAAATGGCAGGTTAGTATTTCTTGAAGGAAAATAATACTTGCAGATGAAATTATCAAACTGTAGAATAGTCTTTCTTTGAAACTATAAGTAAAGCCAAGTTAAAATAACTAAAGCACATAAAATGGTGTGGACAAATAGTTAAAACTTACATTTTTTACTAGATATCGATGAGGATCAGAAAGAATTCCTCTATGAACCAAACCACTTTGGTGAACATGCTGAATTGCACGATTGACATCTTGATATATATAACAGGTATCAAATTCTAGTTTAGCATCGACGAAATACTGCACAATATCAGCAATGAGGCATGCCTACAAAGATGATGAAAATAAACTGATCAGAGACTCTAAAATCTAACAATACATGTGGAGGTGATAAAAGGCAAACATTTCAATATATTAAAAAAAGTACTTGTAGGATTGTGTTGTGTGCTTAGTATCTCTTGTCATCCATCTTCAGCTGACCATGATCTTTCACAAACACTCATAGGATGTGACTTAAAGATTTATGTTACCAAACATCTTATTATTTAGACATTATCAATGTGTCACATAGATATCAAATTTATGAAGAAGCCGCAGACATGCGGGATATAATGTCAATACTCAAAAGCAAACCTCGCTAGATTCCCATGAAAACTGATCGATAAACCAACCTCACTAAAGCAAAAGAAGTCCATCAAACCCACAAGCCCTCGTGCCTGGTCACGGCCTATATGTCTTGTGCCATATATCTCTTCAATTTCCTTCTCACTTAGCTGCGTTAAAAGTTGCAAAGTTAGAACAAAATACTTCATATATATATCTGCATGAAAAATTACAAATAAGCACACATGGTGCTAAATGAGAAAGAGTTTCAAGTTTTTTGTTTTGGTGATTAACTAAATTATCGGTGCTCTCACAAGTTTCAAGTAGATTAAACTCACACCATTATAGGTGCCAAAACCATTCCACTGGCCATGTGCCACATTTACATAGAAGCTTTTCGCTTAAATTTTACTTTTTAATCAACTTCTTTAGCTTTTTAAGCGATGAAAAAAGGCCAAATTTAGGAAAGGGGTAGCACCCACTTTCCCTTTGGTGCCCTCAATCATACACTAGAACTTTATCCTTCCAAAAAGTATCCGTGCTAAACAGCAAAGAATACTCCTGCAAGATACACGGAACATCTGTCATTACAAATTAAATCGATACCTGACGACGACCATAGAAGCATCCTTCTGGCTCTATGGAACCAAAAAAATCCAGCTTTAAGAGACATCCATTCTGCCTGTCATAGTACAATCCTCTAATGGGAAAGGATGGATCATACTTAAAATTCATACAAACTTCAGGATACCTAAGCTGCAAGAAATCAAGCACAAAGCAATTTGTCAACCACGAGACAACCTAAAATCATTGAACTCATAACTGAATCATCATATTACACACACAAATGCTAACCTCATTCACCATATGTTCCTTCGCAAGATCATATATCAAACTCTGCAAGTTAGCAGAGTAATGTGCCAAGGTAAAATCATAGTCGAAGCCATACACTTGAATAAGATCCAGCCTAATACCCCTATTCACATATATACCTATATTGACAAGCAAAATAACAACATTTTAAACAATGAAAAACTTATGCAACAAATGCATTTCTGCTAACATCAAGATTTGGGAAGAAAACATAATTGAACCTTCAGGATTCATCTTTGGCATTGCCTTGAGTGCTTCTGGAATCTTAAGGAAACTTCGTTTGGCAGCATCGAATTCCCTCCTAATATTGTCAATATCATCATCAACTACCAAATTGTCGGCTTCCGCTCGCTTTATTCCTTCTTCAAACTTCGATACCGTTTCCTCAGAGGATGCAATTCCACTGCAGCCTCGAACATTTCCTCCACATCCTATATTTAGAAACGATAAAAAATCTCGATAATCTAGTAACTCATCATTGGATAAACATAAAATGAATGAAAGAAAGAAGCACAAGCATTGCAAATTGGAAATCCAAATATACAGATTTGAAACATCAAAAAACATAAAAACAAACAATAAGAAAGAAGAGTAATGAACATTACTGTTTCCATACAAATTAAAAGATTGAAAACACTAAAAGAAAGGGCTCTAAAAAGGGGCTTTTTTTTATATATAAACCACAAAGACAAACAAAAAGGACCTTCTCGTACTCCAGTTGAATAATAGCTCGTTCGCTGCAACAAAGAACAGAGAAAGTGATATTATGATTAGTGCTACGAAAACGAAATAAATAAAAAATATATATGTATATATTGAGAGAGAGAATACGCAGAGAGGAAGAAGCCTGCGAAGCAAAGCCATGAGAGCCAAGAAATTCAGCTCAGCATTCGACTAGATTGGGAAAATGAGAAGGAAAGATTATTTCTGTATTGAATTTCCGTTGCGTGAATAGTCTGGAAAATTGAATACCAAAATCGAGGGAGCATTTCCAAGCCGTAGCCGCCTTTTCTTTTTTGTTGAACTCTACTTTCCCGTCCTTTTTTCCTTTTCCTGCCTCCTTTACATATTTTGGCTTATTACCCATTTCAGCCCTTTACCTTTTCCAAAAAGGATACCTTGCCCCCTTACCCAGTTTTTGAATCAAATAAGCCCTTTACCTTTCAATTTATACCCAATTTGACCCAATTAAAAACGGAAGTTATACATGCAAAGAGGAAGAGGGAGAAGCCTGCGAAGGAAAGCCATGAGAGCCAGAAAATTCAGCTCAGCATTCGACTTGTTGAACATGGCCTAAAGGCCCATCAGCCTAAAGAGGCTCATCAAGGCCTAAGGCCCATTTATAAGGTATACAAAGCTAAGGTATACCTCATTCTCTTTTGATGTTCTATTAGGTCTTATTATGTTCTACTAGATTTCATTATACTAACACTCTCTAACTAAGTAGTTCTTTACATACAGAGGGACCCCACTAACTTGCAGTGTTCGAGAGGGTCCCACGGGGCACACCTGGAGGGTCCTTCCTTTCACGGTTCTCTCTTATGTAGGCGTTGAACGAAGCTCTCTATCTCGAAGTTGGGTCACGATATGGTTTGACATCAACACAACTAGATTGGGAAAATGAGAAGGAAAGATTCTTTCTTTATTCAATTTCCGTTGTGTGAATAGTCTGGAAAAATAGAATATCAAAATCGAGGGGGCATTCTAACCATAGCCACTTTTTTTTCGGTCAAATGTCCAATTTGGACCTGAACCTTTCCCAACTTGCTCATTTGAGGCTAAAGTTTTAAAGTGCATCAAATTGAGTCTAAACGTTATCGAAATCAACCAATTTGTGGCTAAATTAGACGATGCCTTGGCCATGAAACGCACACGCCATTACCGTTGCTGTTTTTAGACTCAAATTGGTCAAATTTTGAAAGGTTTAGACTCAAATTAAGTAACTTTTGAAAGGTTTAGACTCAAATTGGTGGCTAAAAATTTCAGGCGGACGCGTATTTTCTTTCACTAACACGTGCTAACAGCGCGTGGACTTCAATTCCAAAATTCTGTCTAAATTATGCCCAAATTGGTTAGTTTTGGAAACGTTTAGGCCCAAATTATTACGTTTTAAGGGTTTGAACTAAAATTGAGCAAGTTAGCAAACGTTTAAGCCCAACTTGGATCTTTGGCCTTTTTTCCCTATTTAACTTTATATTCCTTTTTTTTTCTTTTTTCATATCATCATGTTTTACATATAAATAAATAAATGAATAAAGAACCGACGTAATAATCAATATAGCTTCTCTAGTATCATGTTTGATTTTTTAAAGTATATATCGATGTCAAGTTCAGAGTTGGGACTAGATTTGGGCATTTGGCAAATATGTGGGTTCAAATCGGGGTTGATTCGAGTTTGGACACAAGTTTGAGCTCTTTCAAAAAAGAGAAGGAAAACCTAGGTTTAATTTCTTTTAATTGGAGTAGCGGGCAACACCAAGCAAAGATGGATAAATGCATATGACTAAAAATTTGGTGAAATGCTCAAATTAGGGCTAATTCTTATGATTGAATCTAATTAAGCTTAAAAGTTAGGATTTTCAACCAAATTAGGCCTTTTCTCATCCAAAATGTACATAATATTGCAAAATCCATTTACTTTTGGGCCTAATTAATTCAATCAAAATAATTAGATATAATTTGACCATTTTACAAAATTTTTAGTCCTAATTTGAATATTTACCGAGAAAAAACACCAAAAATGCCTTAGTTGAAGCAGATGAATGGATGATCACAAAAGAAAATAGAAGGAAAAATAAAAGCCGTTAGAATTAGTATCACAAATAACTAAAAGAACTTGTGTGTTTTCTCCCATTGTGACTCATACATGTTTAATCTGTTAGAGTGGTAAAATTTCAAATCGTATAAGTGTAACATGACTGAATGCTCTATATACAGGTTGAGCCTCTCCACCTATCGACAATTTCACTTCGAACATAGAAAAATGGTAAATGTTTTTCTATTGCAGTAGTGACAACACTTTCTTCCTTACACCATTCATTCTCCTTATGATTTCCTTCCGAATCCTGGCAAGCTTAACAGAAGAGTAAAGCGGGCGTGGTTGTCCTTTAGAGGGGTAAAGTCCACTGTATTTAGATTTGAGAAAATACGCAAACTGCTGATGCAAGATCCTTTGGTATGGAATTGCATGCCACCATTCCCCAAAACAATTGAGGAAGACATCTTCCATCTCAGTACCACATATGTCCATAGCTTCATGGAGTCTTTTTATATAATCTATTTTTTCATCGGCATTCCAAAAATATGAAGAGTCCACGAGCCATTTTGCTACATCATAAGAAGGCTCATAATCATCTTTCCACCCATCAACAGCTTCATCATTTGCAAAAAAAAAATCAATTTGCCATAACTTCTTTACCAGAAGACAATGGAGATCCTGGTATTGGTACTTATATTCTTTTTTTTTTTTATCCAAAACTCCTTCATATATACCAAAACGTGCTAATAAATTTCTCAATAGAATCTCGAGCCTTAACCCTAATTTATCTGTTTTATCGAAGAAAGCCATGTTAAGGGCTTACTCATCGAAAAAATTGCTTCCAGGAGGGTTAAACACAGAGAAGAGATCCTTTCTGAATTTGGAGAGTTGAAGAGATAAGTGGACTGTGGACTGAGATGGTCTAACCAATCCACTAATTGTCCCATCCTCTTCTTTGACTTCGAAGCTTTCGAAAGAAAGTTTTTGATCTAGAAGATACCAAATCCCATCACGCAAATCTTTGAAGACTTATCTGAAGAATGGATGAATATATTCCCACCACATTCTCTGCCTAGGTTGAATGTTGTTGTTTGATCTCTTCAAAGAATCATATATCATTGTAGTCCAATCTCGGAGTGTATGGAACTTGTTGTCATAAGTTATATAAGAACCACTACCATCATCAGGTAGGAATTCTGATGGTCTTAGTATAAAAATATGTTTCTTTAATTTGAGGGCAAATGAATATTCAAGTCAAGATACCCTACCTCACGATCCACAAAATGGAGTATGGACACTTCTCTTCTCGGGTGGATAGTAGTATAGAATGTGATACTGATGTTTTCTTTATTAGGTATTAGGATTGGGTTATGCAATGTGGTCGATAACTGGAAGATTGGGGGAGAGGAAGCCATTGGAGAGGAAACCGCCATTGAAGGCCCTGCTTTACCAACCTCCTCCTTGGTATTTTTCTCCTTTTTTACTAATAAAGGGAGTGTCAACCAGTCTTGTGCCTGACACTTAGCAATGGTTCTGGTTGACACCTCTTTAATTTTAAGTCACCTGCCAAACAAAAAAATTGCCACACATCCCTATGAATTGGCTAATTGTTTAAATTTGTCCCTAACGTTTGTGAAAATACTAAAATAAGGGTCTAACCTTCTAATTTGGTTAATAAGCCCCTAACATTGCAAAATTGGCTCAAATCAGTCCATAACGTTGCAAAATCGACTCAAATCAGTCCCTAAAGTCAATTTAAGTCCCTGACGTTTTGGGGTTTATTAGGTTATCAATTTGACATCAGGGACTGATTTGGGCCGATTTTGCAACGTTAGGGACTTAATTAACCAAATTAAAAGGTTAAACCCTTGGAGCATTTTTGTAAACGTTAGGGACCAATTTGAACAGTTAACCCTATGATTTCCTTCTGTCACGTGCAAAAGAATGCTGATACAGTTTAAAAAATTCCAGTGATATGTTAGGCTGACCTTCTGTTATGGATTCAGAAGTTTGGGCCATTCCTTTTTTTTTTTCCAACCCTTACTCATTTTGTACCAGCCCAATCCTTTCCTCCCCTATCTTTGTCTTTACTGTTTTTTCCCCTCTTTCCCGCCCCTGCTTCTGCGTTGAACATCAGGTCTAATTCAGACCAATGGAGCTGCTTAGCTTGCATTTCAGCTTTAGGCGAGTCACATGCATATTTATTGCATTGATTGTGTCTTGCCCCCTGCTATCTTGAGTTCTCGAGGTATTCTCCTCCACAGTTCCTCTGTTTCCCACTCCATTTATATCCGCTTACTTTTAGGTCTGCGCTCCTCTATTCTGCTTTTTTGTTTTCTTTTAGTTTGGCCTGCATTCTCCTTTTCGTTGCGTTTGGGTTGTATCTTTGTTCTTCTATCCACGTTGCTATCGCCATTGTTGGAAAGCTCAGCGCTGGTAAGCATCTCCACTTTCATCTTATTCTCACGCCCCTTTTCTCCTGTTAAGCGATTTCTGATTCTGACTTAATTTTTATATGCATAATATTGGTGTTAATCTTTACGATTTTGGTCGTCTTCTGTTATTGGGTGTTTTCTGTCATTGGAATAAGGTATCTTCCACCTGAACTCGCTATTCCTATGCCTGTTTGCTCCTTTTCATCTTCTATGAATTCATGTTTCTTCCTTTGGGATTTTCTTCTTTTGTTATCGTTTTGGTCTCCCACAGGTTCAATTCTCTTTTACATCGTCTTTTTAAAGAAGTTATTACAGGTTTTGCTGTTCTTACTATATCAATTGGTTGTAAGTCCTTTTTCCTGTTGAGTGCTAAATATCTGTTCTTTGTTATTATTTTCTCTATGCTGTAATGGGTGAAGGATGTTTGTTAAGGATCTAATATCATGGAATCAAGTGAGGAAATATAGCCCCTTCATATTAAAGCATTTAAAGTTCTCTTGAAGCTAATTTGCCTTAGCCGCCACATACTGAGCCAGAACATTAGTGATATCAATAAATTATGGTAAATCTTGCTAAAAAAGCATGGAAGTGAAAGTTGGAAGGGCTATTAGATCATGTGTTGGTTTGTAAGTTATATGCTCCCTAAATACATTTTTTTTAAATCTTCAAGCTTGCAGTAATAGTCTCATCTTAGATGTGTTCTTTGTTCCTTTTGGAGTGGGATAAAGGATTAGGAAGATTCATTAAATTGGCAGTGGGTGTCTTATAGTGTAATAGAAAAGGTGTGGATCTTGATGAACTGCTACCTAGGGTGATTACGCATCTATTCTTTGGTCATTTTTTAGCTTTTGTTAGTGTGTTCCTACCTGTTTTTGTGATGACACACATTCAAGCATCCCTTTAGATGTTATTTCTTCCTGTTGCTCATTATTCCTGTCTTTATTTTTTCCCAAATCTTAAGTAATTTATCATGGTTTCAGTATTGTTTCCGTTCTTTTCTTTTTGTGTTTGATTAGTTGTTCTTAATGAAAAGGAGACTAGAGGGTAGATGAAGATCGAATTGATGGAAATAATGTAAAAAGCTTAATTTGAATGTTACCAAAGAACTTGATTTGGAAGCCACCTTAGTCTTAATTATTCTAAGTTGTTTGCAACGAATGTTCTTGATTTTTTTTAATCCCTTAGATTTTAATGTGAATTTCTTTTTGTCACCTCATTGCTTGGTGGTATATGTCACAGCTGAACATTTCAAGAGGTTAATTTACATTTTGTTCCTTGCATGAATCCACTACCTTCTTAATGTTGATATATTTTGATCTTTCTTTTTCATTTTACAGAAGTTTCTTGGTTCCTTAATCAAGTAAGTTTGAAAAATTATCTCTTGCATTAGTTCTTAGTATTTCTTTAGGTGCTTAGAATTCAGTCACTGATTGAAAACATATTGATGATATTAACTGAGAGCAAGGTATTTTCGAAATGCTTCTTTAATGGCTACCACTATAGTTGGTATCAAGTCTTACTGATTTTTGTTGCAAATCGTTGTGTTAATCTTCAATAAATTAATTTTTGATCAAAACCCAATGCAAGTTTGATAAGTGGAAAGCCTATTCAAAGGAGCTCTATTGTCAGATGATAAAGTTGAAATTCCTTAAAACTGATTTGGTTTTCTTTCCAGGTTATTATTCAGCCTTTTAATTTACACTCACAAATTCACAATTGTATAGTTATGTAAAGGATTGAACTCAAGAAGATAAAGGACATAGGGTTTGGTCCCTTAACCTTGAAATTTAGAAAACTATTTAGGATGTGAAATTGTTACTGAAATGTGACCGACCCGATTTAAGTTTGGCCAACATTGCACTTTAATTGATACATAATCATATGATACTTTTTTTACAACATAGCTAAATGATTTTATATTTATCCTATAAAGGCCAAATATATAAAGGGAAAGCTAATTTTGGCCTTTATTTTCTCAGCCATATTTTTTCAAGCAGATTCAACCTTCTTCAAGATGACAAGTGAAGGTATGATCTGACATTGTTCAATAGTTTTTTTTTTCCTTTCCTTTTGCCTTTTCTTTTCCCTTTTTTTAGTGAAAGATTAAAAAATCATAGTGCTAGCTATAATTGGATATACTGAACTCTCCCCCACCTATTTTTTTTCTAATTGCTCCCTTGAGCTCTTATATATGACCACTATTTGATTCATGGAAAATGCTAAAGAAAAGGTTGTGTTCCAACTGTAGAAGAACAGGAAATAGGCTTCTACCCATGCACATGTTGGGTTATTGAGCTTTCATTCTTTCAGTAATTGAAAACTGATTGTTGAATGGCATTGTATTCTATCCCGCTTGCGTAATCAACTGAACTATGTACTTCTTTCATGATTTTATTAAAAATCTTATTATCATATGATTTTTAAAGACATGACAAGAAATGTCGAGATTCTCTAAGGCCTAAATTAGCCACCTCAATGAGAACGCAGAAGCTACTGGCAGAAGATAAACTTAGGAAAAATAAATGTATTGATGAGATATATGAATTTTAGCTTAAAATTTATGCACTGAATACAAAATTACAAATATGGCCAAATAAAAATTACACAATTCCAATTTCCAAACGAACATCTACATGTTCTAGTGCGAGCGCAATTTCTAATAGATAGTTCAATCAAGATAGTGCCTGATGCAATCGTTTGAATAATTTTTGTTTTTAATGGATTTGGGTTTAACTAAATTGGGTCTTTTTTCCATTGGGTCCAAAAGTTCAAATTCCTTTTATATTTTCTGGGTCATTTATATTTTGGGTGTTGGGTTAGTTTGGTAGCATGTGTTGCAAAAAATGGTCTCCCACTGGGCCACCCGGCCCACTCCTACATACAATGCCACAAATCAAATTTAAGAAAGAAAAAGAAAGCAACAAGAAAAATGAGAAGGAGGCAAATTATGAAGCAGAAGGAAACTGTCATGGCAGTAGCTTCCTCTCCAAGTCCCATTTTTAGCTTCATTTCTCACTAAAAATGGCATCGTATCAATTTATCAAAGATTTCAACATTTCCAAAATTCTACACCATCAACCCGTTGGAACTCTAATTTCAAATGCAATTTTTTCCATTCTAATTAAACTTAACCAACCGTCCATAACAGAGCTCCCTACCAACTCACACCATCCTCATTACACTAACCCAGTAAAAAAATGACCTGAAAAGGGGAAAAAGGAAAACCAGAAGTCGGGAAAAGCATTTCCATCAAACCTTTTGGCAAAGAGAAAGAGCCTATTCTGATTAAAGCACTGTCGACTCTTTAGTGACAGTGGTATCCATCGGTTTCAAAAGGAACAGTTGATGTAGAAGAAAATGGGAGGACCCATTTAAGATTTCGAAGAAGAAGAAGAAAATTGGAGAAGACCTCATCTTCTAAGAGGTAACCTCTGCATATATTGGTCTTGATTTTCCTAATCTAGTACTAAAACTTAGTGAAAAACTTTTTAATTACCCACTATCCATGGTGTGCTACACTGCTATTAAAACTGAAAGTTATCACTAGATGTTACATAATTGTTACTAAAACACTTTCACAAGCATGTGCAATTCAACTTTCTAGCTTAATTATAATGGCCTTTTTATCATGCTTTTGTAAAAAAAAAGACTAATGCACATCGAAAACTAAACACAGAAGTTGATTAAACAGGCAAAACACTAAAAAACCATAAATAATGAAAATACCTAAAATAACCATAATTAAAATATTTAAGTCTAAAATCATAGAAAAAAAAGACTTGTAAGGACAATCATCGCATGGATATCGCACGCAAATCGCATGTGGCCCCAAAAGATTTTTTGAATACTCTATTCAGGCAAAATGCTTAATTTGGGGCCAAACATTTGCTGCGATGCTCGATTTGGGGCCAAACGTTTCAATTTGAACAAAAAAGGGCCAAACGTTTTCGGGGCTGCTCAATGTTGGGCTTTTTTGGATGGAAAATGGGAGGTGTATTACACGCGCCGTTTACACGCGTGAGAGGCTATTTTTTCATCCAACTGGACTTGATTTTAGTAGGTGTAATTTACATGTGGCTTTCTAATTAAAAACAATAATCATTTTTCCAAATAACATCAACAAATTCCAAAAAAATGAAAAAAAAATTCCAACAAAATGAACTACCCAAGCAACTCGATCAAATCCTGGAGCAAGGAATTCCCAACAAAATCAAATGAGCAAAAAAAAAAAATTTCCGAATGACAAAAATTCAAACCCAAAAATTCCAAAAAAAAAAGCTCCAACAAAATCTTCCAAACAATCTTCCGAACTTTATTTTTTCTTCCCAAAACCAAAGCATCACAATTCTTCATATTCCAGGTCACAGGTGAAAAAAGAAAGAAGAAGCTATAAATGCCACCAGGGGATGCATAAGTGATTGGAATCACACTTCTATGGTAGATATTGAGTGCTCCAAATCCTCCACTCCAGATCTTGCCTCGAGTTCTTCCTTTGCTTGACCCATTCCTGTTTTCATTAAAACAAGCTCAATCATGATTCTAGAGAGCAGAATCAAGTTAACATAGTAAAAAATAGAACCTTTATCTAAAAATACTAAATACCCAGAAAAAGATAGCTGCAGAAACAATTTCCTTGTTCAAAGTCTTCAGCTTTCGTTGCTATATTTACAAAATTGAAATGAAGTAAAATCACAAGAAAAAACCATCTTGCTTTCGCCATCATTCGCAAGATTCATGAACAAATTTTGAACTCGATGGGTGTGAAAGAAACAGAAAATGGAACCAAGATTTCCCAATGCAAAGAATTACAGTATAATTGAGAGAAACCAAGACGAGAGAAGAAGAAGAATTACTGCAAAGTGGAGTCTATGGATCCATTTCTCTCTTTTTTTTAGTCTGTTTCAACCAAATCTTCCTCCATTGGAGATAACCCCTCTTTTTTTTTTTCAGAATTTGGGTGCGGGGCAGGTTCGGTGGTAATAATTTATTATTATTTGGGCAATTTTGCTCTGACCCAGAGTGGGTGAAGGAGATAAGAAGAAAAGCAAGACCCATCCATGGCGAAAAGCTAAAAGCCTAAACATGGTAGCGACGCCGGCGAAGATGGAGTTCCATGGATCTCCGGGTTAGAGGGACATGAACACCGGGTTAGAGGGACATGAACGCTGGCGAAGAATTGGCTTGCTAATTTCAGCCACAAGCTAAAACATGAATGCCGTCGAAGAATTAAAGGTAAGTTAGAATTAGAGTTAGCTAGGGTTTGGCGTTGAGGAGAAGAAGAAGAGAAAAAAGAAAAGGAAAAGAAAAGAGAAAGAAAAAGAAAAAAAATAAAAGAGGGAAATAAAATAAAAGAAAAAAAGCCATGCCATATAAAAAGTAGAGTTAAACGGAGGGTTAACAGCGTGTGTAATACACCTCCCATTTTCCATCCAAAAAAGCCCAATATTGAGCAGTCCCGAAAATGTTTGGCCCTTTTTTGTTCAAATTGAAACGTTTGGCCCCAAATCGAGCATCACGGCAAACGTTTGGCCCCAAATTGAGCATTTTGCCCTCTATTCATCATGCAACGTGCTTTCAGTCAATTAATCAGTTGTTCTGGTTCATGCTTTACTACCGAATCCCGTGAGAGGAGATGTTGCATTAATCAAGACCGTTTGAAGTAAGACGTCTCAACCTGATTGCCGTGAATTTTCCTACGCATCAAATACTCAAAGCAACCACAAAGATATCGGAGGCCTTGCAGGCACATCTATCGATTGTTCCTTCACTCAGTCTCTTGTAGTAGTACGCCAAGAATTTGATAGCTATACTACAAATTCAACTAGAGAGCTTCAAACTATATGCTTGGCATGCCAAGCAAAATTGGCTTCATCTAGAGGAACCCTTCTCGAGGTACTTAGCAACTGGAGGCTTGAACGTTATTCTAACTCGAGTGACCAACTGTCTGTTGCCCTCCAAAATATGGATGATTGTTTGCTTGAGCTAGTGCACATTAAACTTCAACTTTAGGCACTTGTTGACAAGAATTCTTCTTAATGTTATTCTATGGTGGACAAGAAAGTGACAAAACGAAAATAAGCAAAAAAAAAAAAAAACCCCAGATTTCATGAACAAATAAAGAAAACCTAAATAAACTACAATAAATCTCCATAAAAATTTCACCAAAGCGAAATTTCAATAATTCATAATTCAAATACTTGCCGAAAACTAAACATAGAAGTTGTTTAAACAGGCAAAATACTAACAAACCATAAATAACGAAAATACTTAAAATAACCATAATTAAAATATTTAAGTCTAAAATCATAGAAAAAAAAAGACTTGTAAGGACACTCTATGCATATCACACGCAAATCGCATGTGGCTCCAAAAGATTTTTTGAATATTCTATTCATCATGTAACGTGTTTTCAATCTTTAAAAACTCTTTCTTATCTTTAAAAAACTCTCTTTTTGCTATAAAACTGAACATTGACGTTAAGAGCAATAATTTGTTCCTTTATAGGTTTGTTTTTTATTATGATTTTAGATCTAATCAAAATTTGTAATAAATTTAAATAGTTTCTGCTTTTCTTTTTCGAGATTTTGATTAAATGTGTCATGTTATGAATATGCAGTAAAGTACAACATCAACACTCAAATGATAGGAAAAGATTCATCTTGGTTAGAGTGATTTTGTTGTGGTTTTTGTTTTGTAATTAGAGTGGACATTTTGATATTAACTTTTCATAATTGATTAACTTTGGCATGACTAACTTGTTGTTAATGTCAATTAATCGTAGATTTATAATGGTACGTGCTTAGATTGTTTATCCATTATTAGTTGTTCTGGTTCATGCTTTACTACCGAATTTCGTGAGAGGAGATGTTGCATTAATAAAGACCGTTTGAAGCAAGACGTCTCAACCTGATTGCTGTGAATTTTCCTACGCATCAAATACTCAAAGCAACTACAAAGATATCGGAGGCCTTGCAGGCACATCTATCGATTGTTCCTTCATTCAGTCTCTTGTAGTTTGCCAAGAATTTGATAGCTATGCTACAAATTCAACTGGAGAGCTTCAAACTGTATGCTTGGCATGCCAAGCAAAATTGGCTTCATCTAGAGGAACCCTTCTCGAGGTACTTAGCAACTGGAGGCTTGAACGTTATTCTAACTCGAGTGACCAACTGTCTGTTGCCCTCCAAAATATGGACGATTGGTTGCTTGAGTTAGTGCACATTGGATTTCAACCTCAGTCACTTGTTGTTGACTTGAATTCTTCTCAATGTTTTGTGGTGGCTAAGGACGTGAAACAATGAAAATAAGCAAAAAAAAAAAACACATTTTTATTGAACAAATCAAGAAAACCTAAATAAACGAGAAAAATCTCTATAAAATTTTCACCAAAGCGAAATTTCAATAATTCATAATTCAAATACTTGCCAAAAACGAAACACAAAAGTTGTTTAAATAGGCAAAACCCTTACAAACCATAAATAAGGAAAATACCTAAAATAACCATAATTAAATTTAGTCTAAAATCATAGAAAAAAGTGACTTGTAGGGGCACTCTATGCGCATCACATGCAAATCACATGTGGTCCCAAAAGATTTTTTGAATACTCTATTCATTATGCAGCGTGTTTTCAATCTTTAAAAGGTTCTTTCTTGTCTCTAAAAAGCTCACTTTTTGCTATAAAATTGAAAATTGACGTTAGAGCAATAATTTGTTCCTTTATAGGTTTGTTTTTTATTATGATTTTAGATCTAATCAAAATTTGTAATAAATTTAAATAGTTTCTGCTTTTCTTTTTCGAGTTTTTGATTAAATGAGTCATGTTATGAATGTGCAGTAGAGTGCAACATCAACATATATGGTAGGAAAAGATGATATTGGTTAGAGTGATTTTGTTGTGGTTTTTGTTTTGTAATTAGAACAGACATTTCGATATTAACTTTTCGTAATTGATTAGCTTTGACATGACTAGCTTGTTGTTAATGTCAATTAATTTTAAATTTTTAATGGTACGTGCTTGGATTGGTTTTCCATTCTTAGTTGTTCTGGTTCATGCTTTACTACAGAGTTCCGTGAAAGGAGATGTTGCATTAATAAAGACCGTTTGTAGTAAGACGTCTCAACCTGATTACTGTGAATTTGCTACGCATCAAATACTCAAGAATTTGATAGCTATGCTACAAATTCAACACGAGAGCTTCAAACCTGTGTGCCTTGCATGCCAAGCAAAATTGACTTTATCTAGAGGAAACCTTCTCTAGGTATTTAGCAACTGGAGGCTGGAACGTTATTCTTAATGAGGTGACCAACTATCTATTGTCCTTCAAAATTTGAATGATTTTTTCTTGAGCTAGTGCACATTAGATTTCAACCTCAGGCACTTGTTATTGACATAAATTCTTTTCAATGTTATTCTATGGTAGCTAAGGAAGTGACACAGCGGAAATAAGCAAAAAAACACAAAGTTCATGAACAAGTCAAGAAAACATAAATAAACGAGAATAAATCTCCATAAAAATCTCACTAGAGCGAAATTTCAATAAATCATAAATCAAGTACTTGTCGAAAATAAAACTCAGAAGTTGTTTAAATAGCCAAAACCCAAACAAACCATAAATAACTAAAATACCTAAAGTAACCATAATTAAAATATTTAAGTCTAAACTCATTGAAAAAAGAAGACTTGTAGGGACACTGTATGGAAATCGCATGCAAATTTGATGAGACCAAATTAGTACATGTATTTTATGTTTATTTGTATAGTTCAACTAGTTTTTATATGTTGTTTTACCCTCTAAAGTGGCGTTCTGCACTTGTAGGCTTATTTGGAAAGTAAGATGCAATATGGTGTAAAATGGAGCATTTTGGAGCTACTATTGGATCCAAGGATTTGGAGAATGGATTTGGACACGCCAAGACCCTAGGAGAAGATGTCTGGAGCCTTCAATCTACATATGTATACACATATGCACCTGAACCAAGGAAGCCCATGGTGTACACATAACAATCACTTCATCTTCACGAACCTTAGAACTTCACTCAGATGTATGGTGGACCTGAACAAACATCTCATTAGCCCATGGGACTGAAGATACATGCAGGGACGGATGTAGTATGGGGGCATTGGGCACGTGCCTCCACTCAAACCCTTCAGTCCCTGTGAGATGTATTAAAATTAAATTTGAAGTGCTTTATTTTTGTAGCTGTGCCCCCCCCCCCCCAACACTAAATATGATAAAATCTAAGCAGTATAGTAAAAACTAAATACTTTACACATCAACTCCAAACGCAATAGTTATTTTCTATGACTGATTATATTTTGGTCACATGTATCTTTTGTTCTTTTATATTTTAAAATTTCATTTTTATCCTTTACAAGTCATAGCTCGGGATTGTAGTTAGGGGTGTAAACGATACAGTACTGCTCGTGGACTACTCGAGCTCGACTCGAGAAAAATTCGAGTTCGGCTCGGAAAATTCGAGTCAAGCTCAAACTCGAGCTACTCGAGTAGTCGAGCGAGCCGAACTCGAGTAGTTTAATACTCGGCTCGAAGGCTTGTTGAGCCTATTCGAACCCCTATGTATTTATAGTCAATTATTAAATTAGCCTTACACACATAGGTTATATAGATTTTTATGTAAGGGAAAATTTTGTCTTTCTAATAGTTAGTCTTAAAACCTAATTCCATCTCCTCTTTTTCTTCTTTCCAGACCAAGCTGCCCCTCCCCCTTAAACCTTCATCTTCTTTTCCTCTCCCCAACACTGCCTCTCCCTCTTTCCTTTTCTCCATCGTCGATAGTCGATTTCTTCTTTTTTTGACAGCAACGGTTCCTTCCTCTTCTGTTTCAACACTTAGGTTTGTCGCCCTTTCTTTCTTTTACTTCATTTAGTATGTAGTTGGTTGTTTTAGCCAAGATTGGAATTAGGATTTCCTTTTTCTTTTCATTTTGTTATTTGGGCATTTTTGTTTTTGATGAATTTGTTACTAGTTTACGAATATAAAAGCTAAATTTATGATAAATCAGAAAATATATTGGAATGTTGGTTCTGGTCTAATGGAGTATTTTTTAAATAAGATGCTTGTATCTGGTCTAATGGAGTATCTTCTGCAGTTCAAACTCATTTTCAAATGATGACTGGTTTTCGCAACAACTAGATTCTTCTGCACAAAGAATGCTGAAATGGGTGCAAAAGAATTACATGGTTTACCATTATTGTAAAGACAAAAAAACGATTCCCTTAGGGCCTCCCTGTTGAGTGCACTTTCAAAAGTAGAAAATAGAATAAGATCAATTCATTTCCGTCAGACAAATTTGTAGTATAAGATAATGATTCTTTGAGAGCAAATATTCATACAGTAATTCTATTATTATGTTCTTTGCAAATTTGATGATTATTTGAAAATGGTGGAAAATTGGATTTTTTAGACAGATGCTGAGCTTAATCGAGCAGTTCGTATAGGCTCGAGCTCGACTCTAGAGCCTCCAAAATGAGGCTCGATCGAACTCGAGCCGAGCTTTGAGCCTGGTATTTTAGAGTTAAGCCAAGCTCGAGCTGAGCACTACTCGGCTCGGCTCGATTACACCCCTAATTGTAGTGGCCAAGTTATGGATGTTGCATCATGTAGCAGATGTTTTTGCTGCTGAAAGCCCGGCAGCCTTGAAAGCAATTTCTTGGCCGAGAGACATGGGTTTTGGAGACATTGAAATGGAAGGGGATGCTTTAACTATCATCATTAAGGTTAACTCTTCCAAGCAAGATCTTTCGTCTATTTGTCCCTATATTGCTGAATTGGTTTTTCTTTAATCTTTGTTTCACTCTTGTAGCTTCTCTCATGTTAGTATAGATGATAATGCAGTTGCTCACACCCTGACAAGTCTTGGTTTTTCCTTACCAGAGGATATGTTTTGGATGGAGGAAGTGCCAGACTCAGCTTTGTAAGCACTTCAAAATGATTGTAATACATTACCACATGAATGAAAACAATGTCTTTTCCTTAAAAAATAAAATAATAAAAAAAACTTCACACTCTTTTTCCAAACTCTTATATGCCTTCCATACCTTTTTTTTATTCCCCTTTTTATTTGTTCAACTCAAAGGATCTCTAGTAATGGACTGAGATTAATCACTTTTGGACTGGGAGCGTGAAATATTAAAACCCTCTCAACAAATACGCTTTTTGAGCTAGCTTACGAGTTCTCACTCTTGTCGGGGTCAGACCACTTACTAACTCTCAATCAATCACTTGTTGGTCATCTACTTTTTTGTTTTTCTTTTCTATTTTTGTAGTATTCATAATGAGAATAGATTGATTCAATTATATTAAAAATTATGAAAACTCGTAAAACTTTTGTTATATTTTCATTTGACTATGTATTTGATTAAATTATATAACCTTTTAAAGATAAATTATATTTATTTTTTATATATAGTTGGTACTATAATGTGTTGTGTGCCCCCACTACATACCATTCTTAGATCCGCCCCTAGGTACATGGAGGAAAGAGAATGCAAGTTGATATGGGGACACATATGCACCATATGCATACACATATGCTTTGTGTTATGATTTGGGCGCCTTGCAATACACGAAGACTTTACACTTGGATCAGACCTTGAAGGAGGAAGACCAAGGAAGCCCAAACCACCAAGGGAGGGAGTTCTTGGAGTGCTCACATCCAAACCCTAGCCGCCACCTATATATACTTACCTTTCTCTCTAGCTTTACACAACACCACAACAATCAGAGATACAACTTCTAAACAGTTTTCTTTAGTATTTTGTTTATGTCGAATTATCTTATTATTATGGATTTGATCACTCAAGTTATGAATGAGTAGTTTTCTTATTCTCATGATGTAAGTTGCATTGATCTCTTGACGGTGAGACTATTTCGGTATTGATTCAATATTAATCTTATACTAGCCCGTGCTGGCGCTACGAGCGTTTTTCATTTTAAAGTGGTGCTTGATTAATTGATTGAATAAAGATATTAATATAATCGATTATATAAGGGCCAAGAACATTTTTGGTTCTAGAGTGGTGCTTGATTGATTAATTGATTGAATTATATAAGGTTGGCGGTTGTAGTAAAAATGCAATTTAAATGGATTAGTTCTAATTATGTATCTGGCATAAATCTTTCTAAACTTACTTTTTAGACATGCAAAGTAAGAAGGTCAAGAACATGTTTTTATTTGTAAGTAATAGGAAGTGCAAAGAAGTAATAAAATATGTTGTTAGTTGGATAATAATACTCACATTGAACAAAGGGTTGTTTTAATTTAGAAGGGGTAAAATATTGAACGGTTCATGTTGAAGGGATGGAGACGGAGAAGAAAGAGGAAAGAGATATGAAGGTGAAAATAGAGGGGAGTGATGGAAAGGTTTGATTTTTGGCAAACCTGAAGATTGATCAGCACCGAGGAGTTGGAAGGAAGCAGCAACTGAGTTGGTGAGAAGAAAAAAAAACAGCGAGAGAAACATTAATTAAAAGTAATTAAGGGTTTATGGTTTAGAAGCAATTAATTAAAAGTATTAAATATTAATTAAGGAAGGGAAATGTGTAATTAAAAAAAATGATCGAAGCAAAAGGAATGGGAAACTCATAGAGGGGCTTTTTAGTCATCCGAAAAGTGTGAAAAGACCAAAAATAACCAAAAGGTGGCACCACATTAATCCTCAATTTAGCCTTTTAGTAATTTCCATTGTAATTAAAAATAATATATAGTATATATCTTATGCTTAATCTTATTTTGTGTGAATGAATTGGATGCCTAGCAAGTTGAATGTTTATTTACATGAATATGGCTTATGTTGAAGCAAGAATTTGATTGATGGTAGCTTTCTGACGATTTGATCTAGTTTAGATATATCCCTAATGCATGTTTAGCAAAACCTTTGTATGACTTAAATGTGTTGCCTAGTACACCATCCGGCTGTTCTTAATGCCCGTCCCCTCCTGGAATGGTAAGGCTATCAACACAAGAAAGTACGACTGGTATTAGGTTGAGTACTTCAGATGAATACATGGTTGGACGATGGGAATTGTGTGTTCAACTGGGAATTGATTCAATAGGAAAAATTGGTTGAATGGAGCGGCTTCCCTGAGGAATTGCATTTGAATGTGGAATGTCTAGGTTGTTGGAATAGTCTACGACCCATGTTGTCAAGAGTACTGATTTGTGCTTATGTTGTGAGAAGCCTTGTTACTATTGATTAAATTGTTTCTATTACTTGCTTTCTGCTTTAGTAGTTTAGTTATTTACTTTTATTTGTTTACTTGCTTGATTATTTGATCTGCTAATCCTCACTTTTAAGTTGTTTTGAGAAAAGGACTAGCCACCTCCTCGTGGGATACAACCCTTACTTACCACTTTACCTGAGTTTGCGAGGAAAATTAAAATCGATCAATTCTTGTGACGACTAGGGAGCGATCAAAATCGCACGTGGACCGAAAAGATTTTTTTGAATATTATATTCATCATGTAGCGTGCTTTCTTCCTCTTTTCATTTAGTTTAACCATAAGTAAATCGTATGCTTCACTTCTCCTACTATCACCCATAGTTGCATGTAATGTCCCAAGCAGCTCCTGTAGAATATGAAATTTTGCCTAGAACAAGAGAATTTTTAGAATGATGAAGTAAAGATTCAAATATTGAGTTAAACTCTAATCTGATAGATAAATTTCTAACTGCCCTTTACTAAGTTCAATTCCTCCATCTATTCAAGATGTTAAAGTAAAACATATCCTCACTTATGTTCCTAAAACTTGTGATCTTAATCTTATATAAAACATTTTATGCCTGATGTTGTTTCTATTGGAGACAGAGGAGTTTAAGATTTGAGAAAACAATACTTTAGGTTTTCAAATTCCCCGCTGCAATCTTAGAAAACAGTCACAATCTTAGCTTTGAAATAATTTTCATCTAAGCTTTTGAATTTTGGGAACAAAACATAAACATCATATTTTAGTTTTATTAGATAGAAATAGGTATATCTAGTAAATATATTAACAAATGCCACATAATATTTAAAATCTTGATTTGACTGTAATACATGTAGGTCCGCAAACATTTGTGTGAATCACATTTAAAGGTCTCCTACTAACGATACTTGAAGTAAAACAAGGTAATTGATTACTTTTATTGCATGATTGAATTCTTTATTGAAAGAACAAGGCAAAGAAAATGATTTTAGAACGGCTAAAATTCCAATTTGGTACCAAACCTTCTAGGAAAATACCAACTTGGTACTAAACCTATAATTTCGGATTATTAGGTACCAAACGTTTGAAATTTCGTCCAATTAAGTACTTTTTTCATATTCCGTCAGAGAGTGAAGTACACCGCACCCACTAACGCGTTAGAAATTCCACGTGGCATTAAAATAGCCACGTGGAGTTTAATTAAAAATTTAAAATTGTTAACTTTTTTTAATTTATTTTTTTTGCCAGATAACTTTTTTAATTTAAATAAAAAATTATTAACTCATAAAAAAATAAACAAAAAAATCCTTTTATTCTTTTTCCTTCCAAACCCACGTCCTAAACACAGAAACCCCATTTTCTTCTTCTTCTTCTTCTTTCTCTCTTCTTCTTCTTCTTCTCCTCCTCCTCCTCCTCCTCCTCCTCCTTCTTCTCCTTCTTCCTTACCGTCATTGACAGTATACCCTAGCCGTCGGCTCCTCCACCGCATACCAACATCACCGGACTCCTAAATCTAGATCTAGTCTCGAAACTACCGAAAACACCTCGGGTTACCACAAATCTAGGAAACCCGAAACTTGAAACCGTCAAAATCTGTCTGAAACACCATCTACCAAACCCTAGATCTATAAAAGCCTAAACCTTTCAGAAAAAAAAAAGTCCCAATTATGAACACCAAGAACCCTAGATCTATATTAAGCCCTTTAGTTTTTGGAGGATACAAAAAGCTCAGCAGCGCCATTGTCCCTAATGTTCAAGTCTTCTGGGACCTTTCCAGGACCAAGTTCGGATTCGGGCCTGAACCCGACTCTGGGTTCTATATTGCCATCGTGGTTGATGGTGAACTGGCACTTCTCGTCGGCAATTCTACCAAAAAGCTTATGCCAAGACTCGGGCTCATAAGCTAATTGTTTGGTTATTGGGAGCAGCTCTGATGAACCTTGTAGGCCTGAGTACCAGCAGAAGAAGGAAAAGCTTTTATATCTGCAGGAGGAGGTTGGCTATTCTTCTTCTTCTCTCTCAGTTATGTATACTATTTTCTTGAGTTTGATCTTTACATATATGCATTTTTAATGGAACAATCAAAAAATTTTAATTGATTGGACGTCAGAGCTTATTAATTCTTAGTATGTTGCTTTAAGGAAACTATGGGGTTCTTGCATTTGAAATACTGAAATACTGGAATTGAAATGGAAATTGAAATGCAGAGGTTGACTTACAATGCTAATTGCAGGAATCAAACTGAGAGTCTTTTTCATGTTTTGAGATTGATAGTGAAGAGTAATATAGAATTGCAATTGATGGATCTGTAAAGAGCCATATTTGGATGAATGATTAATTTCATCCATTGCAATTGATGGATCTATAAAGAGCCATATTTGGATGAATGATTAATTTCATCCATTGCAATTGATGGATCTGAAATGCAGAGTCTTTTTATGTACATGCTCAGTTAATATTTTCACATTGTTTCATGCTTCAAGGATGATCTGTACATGCTACTTCTCACCCTAATGGCAAAATACTTGTTCGGCTTAGATACTGTGTGGTATTCAAAGTATTATATTGTGCTTGGTGGTATATGCTTGGAGTCTAATTAATCTGTGAATGTTATTGAAGTTTCAATTTAAAAATTTCGAATCTAGATATGGAAAGTGAAGGTGAAGTTAAAATCAGTGTCTTTTTCGCTGGCAATTAAAAGCTCTTTTTAACCAATACTTGATTTCACCTAATCCTAGGAGAACTGTGGATTTCAAAACTATGTAATTAAACAATAACCTCTTCCCCTGTTCCACTGGTTTTGCTTGAAAAAAGACAAAATGAAAATCAATTTGACTTGTTTGATAATAGTCAATTAGAACCATAATTTCAGATCATCATTAGTCAAATGGATGACCTTGGTATCATACTTGCGGTTGATTTATTTGAATAATGCAAAGGCCTGCAATACCAGTTGCGCAGCTTAATTGCACATAGAGACGTAACAACCACATAGTTTTATATACTCTACTATATAGTAGCCACATGATCAATTGGACCATGAAGAACAAGAACGAGAAGAATCTGTCCAGGTTTAGTCTGCCCTTTTTTCTGTATTCTTTTTTGAACTGGTCTTATCTATTTTGAAGACTTGGTTGCAGTACTAGTGAGAAATATTTATTTATATACTTCCAAGTTTACAGTTGAAAACACTACCCAGTCATTCCAATATCGGAAACAAGAAATACCTCGAGCAACCTTGATTATTATTATTATTGTTATTATAATAATTGGCCATATCAACCTACATTATTTAGTTAATCATTTAGGTTTTATTCAGTGCAGCGAGGTTCATTAATACTAATGCATTAGACCAATTCATCATGATTCATGGCGTGAAGTTCCATGTATCTCGCATGATACATTGGATCCAAATTCATTATTCTATTCTAATGGCCGCTGGTGGGTGTCGTATTCCACCAAAAATAAAAATCATACAAAACCTATAGACAGGGTAAGTACGAGTCGATCCCACAGAGAACTATTGTTTTAATTACCTTTCCTAAAGTTATGAATTAAACTAAATGGGGGGTTTTTGTGAATAAATTAATTAAACTAAATTAAATACAAATTAAACTAGTGAAATTAAAGTAACAATTAAATAAATAATCCAATTTCAAGACAATCGCACTCTTGGGTTAAAAGGATTTGATCCTTGGCATCAATTAATATCTAACTTGATAAATAGATGGCGTAGATTAATGTCAAACGCCCATTAATCCCTATCTTTCCTTAGTCTTCATTAGTCATGACGCAAGTCCTAGACTAAATCCTAACAAGTTTACTAACCTAGTTCCAAGCGTCTACCAGATTCAAGTAACCCATTGCTTTAAGAACTAGAAAGATTTTAGCCAACAATAGACAATGCTCACTAATATAGGCAACATTCAATCTATATTCAAGATTCTCTTAGAGGGCTACTCTAAGTTGTTACTTGGGATTTGATTACCTACGATTGCATATAGGAATCTCATCTAACAATAGAAATCATACGTAATTAAATAGATGGCCATTCTAAATAATCAAGCATAAAATCATTCAAATAATTCAGAGAAAATTGAAATACTTACAAGGTAGATGAATAAGCACAGAGCCTCACAAATCAAATACCCAAGAGATTGAAAGTCTTCAAATTAAATTAAATTAGAAAAGAAAAGAATTAATAATGGAGAAAATCTCTATTTTGCTCCAAAGTTACGTTTCAAGGCTAAAAGCAAAATCTGGAATTAAAAGTTCCAAAAATTGACGTTTCACAAGGCATGCGGCTGCCTATATATACTTAAACCTAACTTTTAGGTTTGGCAAAATTACAATCTTGCCACAAAATAAAATCCTAAAATAATAATGTAAATAGCATGGGGAAATAAAGATGTCTCCAAGGCCTAATCATGAAATGTGCCCAGCTGGAATTTGTAGGCCCAAAAGAGTTGAGCCCAACGTTCTTTCCAAATTATGCTTTGATTTCCGCAGCCCTGTTTCGACCCTGCGGCAGGTTGAGTTCGAGCTTGATTTCGACCCGCTCCAGGTTGAAATAGAATTTTTCCAACTTGTTCTAAATAGTTCAAATTTAGCTCCTTTTGCCTAGAAACACTCCAATATGTACCTAAAACATAAATATGATTAAATTAAGCATCAAGTACATAGAAATAGACACATAATCAAACAGAATTAACATATAAAATATAGGAAAATATGTGCCTAACAAATTCCCCCACACTTAAATCTTGCTAGTCCCTAACAAGCTAGAAAACAAAACAAAAACTAAAAACTAAAAGAAAACTAAACTAAAACAAACAAATGCATATGCAAACATACACTCTAAAATCAAAAAGGAAAATCACATGCAACAAATGACTTAGTTCCACTTTCGTAGGCACACGGTGGTTTTTAGCGTAAACCACAAGTCTTTAAACCCCTAAGCGTCCCTAGAGGAGGAGTATAGTCTCCTGAGGGCTTACTTAACTAGAACGACACCCACAAACATTATGTAGAAGAATTTCACTAGAGAAGCAAAAAGATTTGAAAATCAAAAATTTTTGGAAAAATTTTAAAAATTAAAAACCTTCTCTAGTAAAAGATGCAAAAATGGACCTTTAGAATAGACATTTCCTTCCCCCACACTTAAATAACACATTCTCCGCAATGTGAAAGTAATTGCTAAAATAATCAACCAAAAATGTGTTTCTTTTCAAAAAAAAAAAAAGAGTTTAGAAAATGTGGAGTACACAAAAGGCCATCTCAAAAATTCATCTACTAATGCTAGAAAGGTATAGTAAAGGTTAGTAAAAATTCAAATGTAATATAAATCAAATAAAAATATGCTCAAAGATCCAATCGAAATATTATAGGGTTCAACATACCTTAAAAGGTACTTATAATCCAGTCATAATAGTATACTTACCATAGGCTTGCAAAACTATCCAATCTCCACTAAATATTAGCTCACATGAAATAAAGCATAGTATACACAAGAACTAGAATGCATTGATAATAAGGGTTGTAATGGGGCTAATAGGTAAAGTGGACTATCAAAAAAAGGGTAAAGGATATATCAAAAATATCTCAAGAAAGGTGAAGTGAAAATAATCATAGGCAAATATATCAATGAGTAGCCCAAACTTGGCTTCAAGAACTTCAACTTTCTTCTTCCTTCTTAACTTTACCATAAACTATGAATGCTCAAATGGATGTCCATAACTATAAGCACAAGTGTCTCTCTTTTTTTTTCTTTTTCTTTTTTTAATTTTCTTGGCGGTTGCATTTTATGCTCTCCCACCTCAAGTTACTAACTTGATTTTTTTTTAACACTTTTCAATTGAATCACTTGGACATCTACCCAACCCTTCAAATAGGATCTCCAACTAAGGAATAGAAGGAATCCCTCACAAATAACCAATTTCCATGCTTTAGCCAAGAACCAACAATGAAACAAGTGATCAAACTTCACCAATCAAGAGATAATAAGGCTAAGAGAAAACTTGTCTTTCTTTAAAAGGGTTAGGGTTCTTTGGGATAATGTGGCTAAGAGCAAAGAATATATCAAATATCGGCTATAACCAAGAAAAAGGCTCAATGGGGTTCACTACTATGGTCTTTCAAAAAGGTAGGCAAAAATTAGGCACAAGCTCAATCCTAAAATGCATATGTTCTAGTTTCATAAAAGTGTATACTATAAAAGATAATGAGCTAAATATATAATTCGCCTCAAAAGGATAGTGAAACAAGTTCTAGAAGTAATACTTTATGAAAAACTCCCATATAAATTTCAATCAAAGAATAATCTTGCATATGAAAATTTGAAATATATTACAAATGCCTTAATACTAAACTAAACCATGCCAAACTAAATCAAAGAGATAAGACAATGTGTACTCAAAACAATTTTAGAATTTTTGAATACAGTTTCAAAAATCAATGCATTGTTTTAAAAATCTGTTTTGTTAGATCAATAGCAACACTTTAAGCACAAAGGTGGGGGAAAAATCATCAATAACATGATATATGCAATACTTAATCTATCAAGAAAGTGTGCACCCAATCCAATAAATCAAGCAAACATAGCAATAAGCACAAAATATCATAACATATCTTATATAAGGTCCTAAACATGAAATATGCAAAAATTAATTAAAAGCTAATTAACATATTACAATGCAATGCAAACTATATGCAAAACTATCTGCAACATGATAAATTAAAGAAAAAGATAGAAAAACTAACTAACTCCGTTACCAATATGCACCATCCCCATGCTATCTCAATTTTCAGTATGAATGAACCACATAGAGCAAAGATTGATCATAACAGCGAAAAGATTGAAGCGACACTCAACACTGTTAAAATCACATGGGTTCATAAGGTTCAAAAGCATGCATTATGAATGTCATAGTACCAATTGAGTTCAAAATTATCATGAAGGCCATAGAGTTCAATGACATTCAATTAGAATCACAACACAGTAAACTGTAAACTGAAAATTGTAAAACAACAGGGTTCTCTCAAAAATCCTAAATACTCACAGCAATAGAATCTCATCAAAGCTCAAGGTTCAGTGTCGAGAAACCACAATGTGAGTATGAACAAGTATAAATCACACCAATTTCAAGTAAGGCAGATAAGACAAAGCCATGAAGAATCCAATTCAAACTGAACTAGTGAGTAATTCGAAGCAATGGAAAATGCAAAGGATTATTAATTGGCAAAGTAACAAAGTCAGCAAGGTTATGCCTCTGTCAAATCCAACAACCAGAAAATAGAAAATCTAAATCGCAGAAGCTCACAAGGCAACTGGAATTGTGGTTAAGAGAGAAGCGGCGGCTGTGTCGGATCGTCGCGGCCTGGAGGAAAGAGAATAGAGGTGGTCGCCGTCAAGTGTCTCGGTGCTAGGCAGGGAAAGAAAGAGAGAGACGCGCCGCCGAGATAGTGCTGTCGTCGGTTGTTGCTCTGCCTCGGTGCTTCTTGCTGTTGACGGTGTTGTTTGTGTCGAGGAGAGAAAGAAGGGATCGGGATGGTTGTGGCGTCGGTTGTAGAGCGACGCCGATGAAGGAAAGGTGTAGCGTCGCTGGTCTGGTAAGGATTGAAAAAACAGAGAGAAAAAGAAACGACGAGATTGAAAAGAGAAGAAGAAGAAAGAATGAGGAAGGAGGATTGGGTTGTTGGTGGCGAAGAGGAGAGGTTGGAGATGTGTTAGGGTTAGCCGCCGGTAAAGGCTTGAGCGGCGGCTATGGAGGCAAAAGATGGTGTGGGTGGCGGGAGGAAGAAGAAGATGAATGAGTAGAGGAAGAAAAAGAAAAAGAAAATAAAATAAAATAAAATAAAAGAAGAAATTAGGGCAGAAGAGAAAAATAAAAACGTAAAAATAATTTTTTTTAAATAAAAGTGAAATGGGTTAGCTTGAAAATTTCCTGAGTCAACCTGAAAAGGGTTGAGTTCACCCTTTTTAGGGTTGACACAGGAACTTTTGGCCAAACGTTCAAAAATTCCTGTGTCGACCCGGATAAGGGTCATTTGGACCCTGTTTTACAGGTCCAAACAGGAAATTCACAGCAGCAAATTTTCTTCCAAAATAAGAGCAAAATTGAAAATTGGTTCTAACGGAGAAAGAAAATTTTTAACCTAAATGTGCACATGTGCAATTGATGCATGTAGAATGCTAAATGCATGAATGGTATAAAAAAATAAAAAATAAAATAAAATAAAATAAAATCATGGGTTGCCTCCCATCTAGCGCCGTCATTTAATGTCTTTGACTAGACATTTCCATTCTCTATTTGTCAAGGAGGATCTTTCCACCTCAATGCAAAAATCAAATATGAACAAAATCGAAAGATATGAACATATAAGAATAAAAGAAAATTAAAGAGATATGGAAGGAAGTCACCTATTTTGCTCAAAGGAACTCCATGAATGGCTAGTAAAGCCAATGCCCTTGTTGTTGCCGTGGTGGGTTTGTGCAAGAGCTTCTTCGAGTAAAAGAAATTGGCTTTAGACTCCTCTTGCATTCTCAGCATCTTGGCAACATTGTTAAACTTGCAGGCATCATCATTCATAAAGAATGGCTCCATTGTCACCCATTCGTCATATGAATCATCACCATTGAAGCACCCAAACTTCAAAAACTTCTCAATCCCTAGGAAATCTTGATTCCCACATCTTAAAAACTCAATTGGAGAAGAGCTATCAACCATATTGACTTCGGATGCGGAATTTCCACTTAAAGTTGGCTTGGGAAGGAGTTGAGGTTGATTAACTGAAGAAGTTATCTCATTAAGTTTGTCTTGGAAAGTTTCTGTTTCGACCCCTAAAAAGGTCGAGTTCGACCCCTCCAGGGGATGAGACAGGAGATTTTTCTGCCCAGTTCGACCTTCCGCAGGGTCCAGTTCAACCCTTTTTGAGGTTGAAACATATTTTGTTTTCTCTTCTTTTTCAGCTTCATTTCTCACCTTGGTTCACTTCCCATGCTTCATTTTCTTCTTCCTCAAGGGTATTGAGGTAAAATTCAACCCTTCCTAAGGAATCAACAAGTTGTCCCAATTGATTTCCCAGATCTTCTATTTCTTGTTCATGTATCGATAATTTTTGTTTAATTAACGATTGTCCTTTAGCAAGTAAGGATGTTCCCTCAACAAGTTTTTCCATGAAAGCCACCAAGTGTGCAGGAATCTGTTGTTCCTCCAATGGGTAATAACTTGCATATGGCTCATAACACGAACTAAGAAAATGTTGACCTCCATTTTCCATAATAATGAAAATATAAATTAAATTCAAGGAATGAGGAAACCAAATTTATCCAATAATTCTTCAACACTTGAATGGAGGGGTGACTTGTAAAGCAGTGCCTAATGCCTAGACCTGCAAAATTAACAAAAACAAAAAAAAACAAAAAACAAAAAACAAAAAACAAAATACGAAACAAAACAAAACTAAAGGAAAGTAACAAAACAAATGAGTTCCTCGGCAACGGCGCCAAAATTTGATGGGTGTCGTATTCCACCAAAAATAAAAATCATACAAAACCTATAGACAGGGTAAGTACGAGTCGATCCCACAGAGAACTATTGTTTTAATTACCTTTCCTAAAGTTGTGAATTAAACTAAATGGGGGGTTTTTTGTGAATAAATTAATTAAACTAAATTAAATACAAATTAAACTAGTGAAATTAAAGTAACAATTAAATAAATAATCCAATTTCAAGACAATCGCACTCTTGGGTTAAAAGGATTTGATCCTTCGCATCAATTAATATCTAACTTGATAAATAAATGGCGTAGATTAATGTCAAACGCCCATTAATCCCTATCTTTCCTTAGTCTTCATTAGTCATGACGCAAGTCCTAAACTAAATCCTAACAAGTTTACTAACCTAGTTCCAAGCGTCTACCAGATTCAAGTAACCCATTGCTTTGAGAACTAGAAATATTTTAGCCAACAATAGACAATGCTCACTAATATAGGCAACATTCAATCTATATTCAAGATTCTCTTAGAGGGCTACTCTAAGTTGTTACTTGGGATTTGATTACCTACGATTGCATATAGGAATCTCATCTAACAATAGAAATCATACGTAATTAAATAGATGGCCATTCTAAATAATCAAGCATAAAATCATTCAAATAATTCAAAGAAAATTGAAATACTTACAAGGTAGATGAATAAGCACAGAGTCTCACAAATCAAATACCCAA
>AWWV01007268.1:0-77487 GCA_001974805.1 Corchorus capsularis
TTGAAGAGAAGCATGGAGAGCATGGAAAGGATGTGCAAGGGCTGCAAGGAAGCATGAAGATGCATGGAGACCATGGAGATATTGATAATCATGTTCCAAGCATTAAAAAATGACATTCGATCAATTGAAGAAGCCTATTGGTCCGATGACTAGAGCAAGAGCTAAGAAGTTCAAGGATGCACTATTGGGCCTTGTTCAAAGTCATCTTGATGATATGAAGACCATTCAAGTTCAATTGAAGAACTTTGACGATTATTTGATCAAGAAATTACCAATCAATTACAAGTTCATCACTTTGCTTGCTATTGATTCTAAATGGCCGGATTGACATCATGGCATGAGCCCATTATTATTAGTTATCTTTGTTTGGGCTTAATTCTATCTTAGATTAGCTTATTTTTAAGTTTGGATGTTCTTTGGGTTGGACCTTGTTTGACTAAGTCCAATCCTTGTTTAATTATGCTTTTATTTCCTTTTCCTAGTTGGGAAAGGACTAGTTTTTCCCTAGCCCTTATGTTTGGACGAAAATTAGGATTTATTTTAGGATTTTGGTTGACCCTATCACTATATAGGGCCACCAATATCTCTTGTAAAAGTTAAGTTAAGTTTTCAATAAAGATTTGAGGTTTATTCACCCAATTGATTATCTTAGCTTCATTGTTCTAGTTTGAGCAAACTTAGGGTTCTTCAATCTTGTAGAGTCCTAGCAAACAATTAGGTTGTGATTGCTTAATTGTTTGTGAATCTTGTGATCTTAAGTGTTCTATTGCAGGTCTAATTGTGAGCTTAAGGCCGACGAACGAAGAGGAAAACTAGGTTAGGTTTATCGACTCATACAAGTCTAGAAGTATTGGTGTTTCAAGTTGATCTTTGGCGGGTCTCAAAGGTGGATTTGAATCTAACACAACTAGATTTGTATCAATTGCAGGTCTAATTACCAATAGGCATCTTCAATGGATCGAATGGCATCTTTTTAGTGCTTGGAACATGCTTATCAATATCTCCATGATCTTCATGCATCTCCATGTTTCCTTGCAGCCCTTGCACATCCTTTCCATGTTCTCCATGCTTGTCTTCAAGTCCATGATAAGTCCTTGGCACATCATTTCCTCCATGTTAAGCCTTGGGCACATTACACCAAGGAGTTGCCTAAGATGCCATTTGATCCATTGAAGAGGCCTTTAGGTCCGATGACTAGAGCAAGAGCTAAGAACTTCAAGGATGCATTAACGAGCCTTGTTCGAATTCATCTTGAAGACTTGAAGACCATTGAAGATGTTTTGAGCAAGAATATTCCAATCGATCCAAAGCTTCATTCAATCGATTCTAGGAATATTCCAA
Source organism: Corchorus capsularis (assembly GCA_001974805.1). NCBI lineage: Eukaryota > Viridiplantae > Streptophyta > Magnoliopsida > Malvales > Malvaceae > Corchorus > Corchorus capsularis. The sequence goes on from AWWV01007268.1 coordinate 1,342, forward strand.
TCGATTACAAGTTATGCACCTTACTTGCAATCGATGAGCATTAGGCCTTTCATTGTGTAATTCGGCCATATTGGCCTTGATTCTATCTTAGATTAGTTATTTATTTAGTTTGGACCTTGTTTTGGGTTGGGCCTTGTCTAATTAATTCCAATCCTTAACTATATTTCCTACTTGTTGTATTTTATGATAGTCTCTAGATTGTTCTATGTTAAACCGCCCTTAACCCTTGCATTCAATGCATAGGTCGGTTTAGAGGGGTTTATGCGTTGATCTTGTGCCTATATAAGGGCACCAATATCTCTTGTAAACACAAGTTAAGTTGATTAAATAAAGTTGAGGTTTATTCACCCAATTGATTATCTTAGCTTCATTGTTCTAGTTTGAGCATACTTTAGGGTTCTTCAATCTTGTAGAGTCCTAGCAAACAATTAGGTTGTGATTGCTTAATTGTTTGTGAATCTTGTGATCTTAGTTGTTCAATTGCAGGTCTAATTGAAGGTGTAAGGCCGACGAACGAAGAGGAGATTTTTGGGATAGGTTGACCGATTCCTACAAGTCTAAAAGTTTGGTGATTTCAAGTTGATCTTTGGCGGGTCTCAAAGGTGGATTTGAACCTAAAACAACTAGATTCGTATCAATTGGTAATCAGAGCATACGTTGTCATCTTCAATCGGTAAGTTTATCCTTCTTTTCATCTATCATCACGTTTTTCATCCATCACATCCATCTAGTTGAAAAATCAAAAAAATCAGAAACATCAAAAGTTTATTGTGGATACATCTTAACTCCGTTCGACTTGAAATTTCAGATTTGGAGTCCTTATAACTAGTAGTTATATCGAAAAATATCAAAAAAATTTAAAAAATTAAAAAAAATTTCGACCAGAAACTTGTGATTTTTGTTTTGGATTTGTTTGAGCTCGGAAAGCTTTGAAATTTTATATTTAGACTTCTTTTATTGTGATCTTTCTGGGAAAAATATTAAAAAAAATAAAAAAAAATCTGTGGCATTATCGAAAATTTTCAGGTTCATGGTTCTTATCTAGGTTATTTGGGGATTAGGGTTTTGTTTTGTGCAATTGATTCAATTGGTTGCAATTAACCCTAATTGATTGTTTGTTTGAGATTCTTGGGTTGCTTTTTCTGTGATTTGAGATTTAATTTCAGGTTGAAACCCTATTGGAGATAAGTGGTACAAAATTGGATCTAAGTGGTACTAGGGTTTCTAATTGATTGAATTGATTGATTTGTGTTTGATTGAGTTTTTTGTGTAGCAAGTTTTGAGAAGGAATTGAATTGAGTTCAAGATCTGCATAATTGGTTTGGTTTGGTTTAAGATCACTTTTCTTTGATTCACAAAAGTTTTGCTACTACTTGTTTGTTCCACAAGTAGGTCACGAGAAGAAAGGAGTACTCTAACAAGTTGCTCTTATTAGGCCTATTGAAGCTAGTAAAAGGCATAACCTTGTGAGATCATCAAGAGAGTAGTGGACCGCCAATCCATATGTTGAGTGCAAACACGAGAGCACAACAAAGGTATACACACACTCACTTGTGAGGAATCTTTGCTACTAATTTTTGTTCTTTGTGTAGGTACAATTGGAGATAGACAAGAAGAACAAAATCAGGCCAATGATTTGGCTGCGATGTTGCAAACCTTAATGCCAAGTGTGGAGGCCATGTCTACTCAAGTTAGTCAAAGATTGGACACCTTAGAGGGCCAAAATCAACAAGCTTAACCTCCCAAACAAAGATTTAATGCCGCAAACAACAATGAAAGAGCTCAACTTCCACCACCGAGACAAGTTGCTAGGTTGGATCCAATGGAGAGATTGAGGCAACAAGAGCTTGGAGGTCAAGCTTACAATGAGAACTTGCGGCCTAGGAGATGTGTTGAAATAGAAGAGCCAAACGACAATATCAAGTACAAAATCCCAAAGTTCAATGGGAGAGGGACCCCTGCGGATTACTTGGAGTGGGAGTCAAAATTGGACATGCACTTTGATTATCACCCCTTTGCCAAGCCTAAGAAGGTACAAATTGCCATCCTTGAGTTTGTGGAGAATGCCTTGAAATGGTGGAATCAATTGGTGCAATCAAGGAGAAGTAATTTGGAGCGGCCTATTGATACTAGGGTGGAGTTGAAGAGTGTCATGAGAAAGAGATTTGTGCCAAGCTTCTATGTCAATTCTCTTTACGAAAGCTTGCAATCTTTGTGGCAAGGATCAAAGAGTGTAGATGAGTACTACTCGGAGATGATGTTGTTGATGTCTAGGGCGGAAATTGAAGATACTCCACAAGCCACCATGGCTAGGTTTCTTGCGGGTTTGAATAGAGATATTCATGACATAGTGGAGATTTAACAACATTATGATGTTGAAGAGTTGCTACAACATGCCTTGAAGGCTGAGGGTCAAATCAAGAACAACGGCTCTAAGAAGAATTTTGCATCATCATTAAGCTTATGGAAAACTCCTATCAAGAAAGATGAGAAAACCCCCATCAAAGATAAGGAGGTGGCGCAACAAAAGGGAGTAAGTCCTAAATCCGATTCTAAATCTTCATCAAGTTCTTCTTCTAAGTCTCATGTTAAGTGTTTTAAGTGTCAAGGGTATGGTCATTATGCTAAGGATTTCGTTAACAAGAAGGTTATGTATCTTAATGATCATTGTGAAATAGTGAGTCAAGATGAAGAATTTAACTTGGGATCAAGTGGTGATGGAGATGATGAAGGGGAAGATTATGCGCATGATGAGGATGATGATGATGGTGATGCACCCGCACTCTTGAGCTTAGTTGCAAGGAGAACTTTGAGTGCCTATGTTAAAGGAGATGTGCAAAATCAAAGAGAGAATTTGTTCCATACTAGGATGCATGCGCATGGAAAGCCTAGTAGTGTGATCATTGATGGAGGAAGTTGCACAAACATAGCTAGTGTGTATTTGGTGAAGGAGTTGTCATTGCCCACTACTAAAGACCCTAAACCTTATAGTTTAGGATGGTTCAACGATAAAGAGGAGATTAGGGTTAACAAACAAACTTTAGTTTCTCTTTCTTTGGGCAGGTACAAGGAGGATGTGCTTTGTGACGTTTTGCCAATGCAAGCATGTCATGTCCTACTTGGTCGTCCATGGGAATATGACAACAAGGTGCATCATGATGATGAGTCAAATAAGTACTCTTTTATGTGTGGTAAGCATTCCATTACTTTAATTCCTTTATCACCTCAAGAAGCTTTGAAAGATCGATTAAAAGTGAGCGATGAATTTGCTAGAATGGAATCTGAATTTAAGGCTAAAGAAAAGGCAAAGAATGCTAGTTCTAGTGTGAATTGCGTTGAAAACAAATCTGTTTTGGTTGAAAAGCATGCTAGTTCTAAGAAAGTTGTTATGGAGTGTATGTTAGCTACCAAGAGTGAGATTAAGAATGCTTTGAATGATAATTCTGTTTTGATCTTACTTTTGCTTAAGAATACACTTGTTACTACTAACAACTTGGATGGAGAACTTCCAAGAACCATTGTTTCTCTTTTAAGTGATTATGCAGATGTGTTTCCTGAGGAAATTCCTAGTAGTTTGCCACCAATTAGAGCGATTGAACATCAAATTGACTTCATCCCTGGGGCGCAAATTCCAGATAAGCCAGCTTATAGGACAAATCCTGATGAAACAAAGGAGTTGGAGAAGCAAGTTAGTGAGCTACTTCAAAAGGGGTTTGTGCTCGAGAGTCTTTCTCCATGTGCAGTTCTTGTTTTGCTTGTTCCTAAGAAGGATGGAACTTGGAGAATTTCGTATTTGCGCCCCAGGGATGAAGTCAATTTGATGTTCAATCCCCCTAATTGGTGCTAAACCACTAGGAATCTCCTCAGGAAACACATCTACATAATCACTCAAAAGAGAAACAATGTTGCTTGGAAGCTCGCTTTCCAAGTGGTTAGTGCTCACAAGTGTATATTTAAGCAAAAGCAAGATCAAAACAGAATTATCATTCAAAGCTTCTTTAATCTCACTCTTAGTAGCTAACATACACTCCTTATTAACCTTCTTAGAACTAACATGCTTAACTATATCACAATTCTTATCTAAATCAGCATGATTAGTCTTTTCTTTAGCCCTAAATTCCGTATCTATCTTAGCAAAATCCTCCTTCAATTTCAATTGATCTTTAAAGCTTCTTGAGGTGATTACGGAATAAAAGTAAAGGGCTTCTTACCACACATAAGAGTATATTGGTTCGTCTCACCATCATTTTGAACCTTGTTGTCATATTGCCATGGTCGTCCAAGTAGCACATGGCATGCTTGCATGGGTAAGATATCGCACAATACATCGCCTTTGTACCTGCCCAAACAAAGAGAAACTAAAACTTGTTTGTTAACCCTAATTTCCTCCTTATCGTTAATCCAACCTAAGCTATAGGGTTTAGGGAGTTTTGTAGTGGGTAATTGCATCTCCTTCACCAAATAAACACTAGTTATGTTTGTACAACTCCCACCATCAATAATCACGCTACTAGGCTTCCCATTCGCATACATCCTAGTATTAAAAAAGTTCTCCCTTTGATTGTTCACATCGTCTTTCACATTAGCACTCAATGTTCTCCTAGTAACCAAACTCTTAAGTGCAAAACCGATACCATCATCACTATCATCATGCGCATCCCCTTCAACATCTCCATCACCACTAGATCCTAGAGTGATCTCTTCATCTTCACTTTCGATTTCTCCTTGGTCATTCACGAACAACACTTTCTTGTTAACACAATCTTTAGCGTAGTGTCCAAAGCCTTGACACTTGAAACACTTAACATGATTCTTTGAAGATGAACTTGATGAAGACTTAGAATCGGTTTTAGGGGTAGTACCCTTTTGCGCCACTTTCTTCTCTTTGTTGGATGATTTCTCATCTTTCTTGATTGGAGTTTTCCATGAGCTTGATGATGATGTAAAGCTCTACTTATTTCTCTTTACTTGGCTCTTGGCCTTCAAAGCATGTTGAAGTAACTCCTCAACATCATAGTGTTGTTGCATCTCCACAATGTCCTGAATTTCTCTATTCAATCACGCCATGAATCTAGCTATAGTAGCTTGTGGAGCTTCATCAACCTCGGCCCTAGACATTAACAACATCATCTCGGAGTAGTATTCATCAACACTCCTAGTTCCTTGCCTCAAAGATTGCAACTCTTGGTAGAGACCATTAGTGTAAAAGCTTGGAACAAACCTCTTCCTCATAAAACTCTTTAAACCTAACCAAGAATCGATGGGTCTTTCCAAGTTTCTTCTTCTTGCTTGCGCCAATTGGTTCCACCAATTCAAAGCATTCTCCGTGAATTCAAGAGTAGCAATTTGTACCTTCTTTGGCTCGTCATGAGGATAAGAATCAAAGTACATATCCAATTTCGATTCCCACTCCAAATAATCGGATGAAGACCCTCTCCCATTGAATTTAGGGATTTTGTATTTGATGTTGTCTTTGGGCTCTTCTCTTTCGATTCCCCTCCTAGGCTGCATATTCCCATTGATTGCTTTGCCTCCAAGCTCTTGTTGCCTCAATCTTTCCATTGGATCTACCCTAGCAATTTGCCTCGGTGGTGGAAATTGAATCCTCTCATTGTTGTGTGCGGCATTAGCCCTTTGTTGAGGTGGTTGAGCTTGTTGATTTTGGCCATCCCTTACTTGTTGGACATCATCGGCCAAGGCATCGAATTTAGTATCCATATTGTCCAAACGTTGCATTAGAGCTTGCAACATAGCAGCCACGTTGGCTTGTTCTTGTTCTCCTTCCATAATACCAACAAAAATAACAAAGATTAGTAGTAAAAATCCTCACAAGTGTGTGGGTGATTATACCTTTAACTTGTGCTCTCGTGTTTGTACTCAAATCCTATGGATTGGCGGTCCACTACTCTCTTGATGATCTCACAAGATTATGCCTTTTTGTAGCTTTCGATAGGTCTAATAAGAGCAACTCCTAGTGCACTCCTTTCTTTTCGTGACCTACTTGAGGAACAAACAATTAGTAGCAAAATTATTGTGAATCAAAAGAAAGTGATCTTAAACCAAACCAAACCACTTATGCAGACTCCTTATGTCGAATTCCTTCTCCAAAGTTGCTGCACAAAACTCAATTCAAACACAATTCAAATAATCATGTCGATTAGAAAACCCTAGTACCACTTATCTCCAATTTTGTACCACTTGTCTCCAATAGGGTTTATGACTTGAAATTCTTCAAATCAAATCACAATTCACAGCAAAAGCAACCCAAGAATCTCAATTACACAATCAATTAGAGTTATTGCAACTAATTAGATCGATTGCACAAGAAAACCCTAATCCCCAAATTTCCCAAACTAAGAACCCTAGTTTCTGAAAAAAATCGATAATAGCACAAATTTTTTTTTTCAATATTTTTCCCAGAAAGATCACACCAAAAGAAGTCTAAAGCTCAAATTTCACAGCTTTCCTAGCTCAAACGAATCCAGAACAAAAATCACAAATTTCTGGTCGATTTTTTTTTCGATATAGCTACTAGTTATGAGGGACTCAAATTTGAAATTTTAAAGCAAAAAGATGTATGATGAATCGGCTATGAATTTTTGAAGTTGCTGATTTTTTTGAATTTTCAAGAAGGGTGGTGCGATGAGTGTATGGGTGAAATCGATGTGATGAATGATGAGTAAAAGATAGATTTACCGTTTGAAGATGATAAATCTAAGCTCTGATACCAATTGATACGAATCTAGTTGTATATCGGACCAAATCCACCTTAGAGACCCGCCTAAGATCAACTTGAATCACCAAACTTCTAGATGAGTATGTCGACAATCTTCACTTGATAAATCTTCCTTCGTTCGTCGGCCTTAGACCCCCAAGTCGACCTGCACTTGAACACCTAAGATTACAAGATTCACAAACAATTAAGCAATCACAACCTAATTGTTTGCTAGGACTCTACAAGATTTAAAAACCTTAAATTTGCTCAAACTAGAACAAAGAAGCCAAATAATCAATATGGGTGTGTAAACCTCTCAACTTCATTGATAACTTGACTTATGTTTTCAAAAGATAAAAGAGCCCTTATATAGGGGAGGGGTTGGCGCATAACCTACTCCAATCCCTATAAGGGGCGGCAATTCATAAAGGAAGGAACAAGGAAATAGCCTACTCCTTGTCTTACTAGGAAAAAGTAAATAACATTACATAATTAAGCAAGGATTGGACTTAGTCTAACAAGGCCCAACCCAATGTCTTCTAGACTGAATAAATAACTAATCTAAGATAGAATAAAGGCCGATGAGGTCGAATTACAGAATGCTAAAGCCAAATGCTCATCGATTTCAAGTAAGGTGAACACCTTGGAATCGATGGGAATATTCTTGGTGATCTCGACTTCAATGCCCTCCAAATGGTCTTCATTGGACTCTAAACCTCCAAGATGAGATCTAACAAAGCCCAATAAAGCTTCCTTGAACCTTTTAGCCTGAGCCCTAGTCATTGGACCTTGCGGAATAGCTAAAGGATCGAATGGCCGGTTGTGACCGGATGGCCCGTGCGATGGCCCGATCGATGGCCGGTTGTGGCCGGATGGCTCGTGCGATGTCCCATGCGTTGGCCGGTCATGGCCGGTTGCTCCATGCGATGGTGGCCGGTCCTCAACTCCTTGCTCCGCCAAGCTTGTGTTCAATCCGGGATCATCCGTGGCATCTCCTAGAATCTCCAATACATCTCCATGTTTATCCAAGACATGATCTCCAATGGCTCCATTGTGCTCTTCTAAACCATGAAAAGCCCTTGGCGCATCAAGTGTGCTTTTAATTTCTTTACTTTTAGATTATGTTAGTTGTAAATAGTTGTTTTCCCTTTATATTTTTTCTTTTTACTTTTACACTTGATCATTTTTTATTTGTAGGAAAATTTAATGGAGCAATCACTTACCTTAAGGGAGTTGAATTTCAACTCTGAAATGAAATCCCCATGCATTGATTATCTAGAAGATTTCTCCTATGAGTTGAAGCCAGGAGTGGTGCATCTGTTACCAACTTTTCATGGAGAACCTCTTGAAAACCCTCATGAGCTTTTGCAAAACCTCACCATCAGATGTGTTATGATTGCTAAGATACCTCAAGTGCAAGCAAAGCTTCGAACTTTTCCAATGACATTAGACAGTAAAGCAAGAGAATGGTTTTTGAGTCTGCCATCAAAATCAATTACTTCTTGGAAGGAAATGGAGAGAGCATTCTTGAACCAATACTTTCCAGAAGCCAAACGTGTTGATGTCAGAAGCAGGATCACTTCTTGTCGCCAATTGCCTAATGAGAAGTGGTTTCAATATTGGAAAAGGTATAATCAAAATTGTGAAAGTTGCCCCTACCACAACATAGGCGAGGAACTCTTGATACGAAAATTCTATGATGGATTGTCTTATGAAGATCGAGTCTACATTGTGTCGCAACGTGGCGCGACCGGGAAACTACTGTTCGATTCTTATGGGGAGTCGCCACTAATCTTTTTTTACCTAGGTGTGATTAGCCACCTATCCGATTATTAAGTCTAATATTAACCTAAATAGGTAATACTAAACCTAATAAAGTCTGCTTAACCAGAGTCTATGGTTCGGGAGTCGGGTACGCATGGGAAGGATTAGCACCCCCACGACGCCCGTCGAAACGATGGCACTGACTGTTCTAGGATTAACTATGGGTCTCTATCGTCGGTTGTTTCTATTCTTAAGCCTATTCATGCCCGATTTTATCATTCTTAATCTTTAAACGAGTTATAATTGACCTTAATTTGTTCTCTATTTAGCCAAAATTGTTATTTTGTTTTTTCTTAATTACCCGGATTAGGCCGATTTTGCTATTCTTTTTACCTTGCCTAAATTATCTTTAGATTAGGCCTCTTCATTATTCCCTTCTTTTATTGACTCCACTTAATTACCCTGAATTAAGTCTTTTATTGACGCTACTTAATTACACTGAATTAAGCCTTTTTATTGACACTACTTAATTACCCTCAATTAAGCCCCTTTATTGACGCTGCTTAATTACCCTGAATTAAGTCTTTTATTGACGCTACTTAATTACCCTGAATTTAGTTCCTAACTTGACTTAATTTCCTTCCTTGAAATTAAGTCCTTAACTCTACTTAATTCCCTTCCTTGGAATCAAGTCCTCTACTTAATTTCCTTCCTTGAAATTAAGTCCTTAACTCTACTTAATTTCCTTCCTTGAAATTAAGTCTGTGCTTTACTTTGCCTAATTTCCTTCCCTGAAATTAAGTCTGTGCTTTACTTTACCTAATTTCTTTCCTTGAAATTAAGTATGTGCTTTACTTCACCTAATTTCCTTCCTTGAAATTAAGTATGTGCTTTACTTTACCTAATTTCTTTCCTTGAAATTAAGTCTGTGTTTTACTTCACTTAATTTCCTTCCTTGAAATTAAGTTTGTGCTTTACTTCACCTAATTTCCTTCCTTGAAATTAAGTCTGTGCTTTACTTTGCTTAATTACCATGAATTAAGTTCTTTGACTACTATGTTTCCCATTATTAATCGTCTTGGATTAAAACTTTAACTGTATTTGACTTTCTTAATCACCCTGGATTAAAACTTTAACTACGTTTGACTTTCTTAATTACCCTGGAGTAAAACTTTAACTATGTTTGTTATCGAAATTAGGACCTTGACTATACTCCTTTTTTACTCTTAATTACCCCGAATTAAGACTTTACTCTTCTTAACTGCCCAACTTAGGACCTTGATTGTACCTTCTTTTCTTAATTACCCTGAATTAAGACTTTATTCTTCTTAATTGCCCAACCTAGGACCTTGACTGTACGTTGCTTAATTACCATGAATTAAGTTCTTTGAGTGCTATGTTTCCCTTTCTTAATCGTCTTGGATTAAAACTTTAACTGTGTTTGACTTTCTTAATCACCCTAGAGTAAAACTTTAACTATGTTTGTTATCCAAATTAGGACCTTTACTATACTCCTTTTTTACTCTTAATTACCCCGAATTAAGACTTTATTCTTCTTCACTGCCCAACTTAGGACCTTAACTGTACTTTCTTTTCTTAAATACCCTGAATTAAGACTTTATTCTTCTTAATTGCCCAACCTAGGACCTAGACTGTACTTTCTTTTCTTAATTCTTTTTGATGCGCCAAGGGCTTATCATGGCTTAGAAGAGCACAATGGAGCCATTGGAGATCATGTCTTGGATAAACATGGATATGTATTGGAGATTCTAGGAGATGGCACGGATGATCCCGGATTGAACACAAGCTTGGTGGAGCAAGGAGTTGAGGACCGGCCACCATCGCATAGAGCAACTGGCCATGACCGGCCAACGCATGGGACATCCGGCCACAACCGGCCATCGATCGGGCCATCGCACGGGCCATCCGGCCAGAACCGACCATTCGATCCTTTAGCTATTCCGCAAGTTCCAATGACTAGGGCTCGGGCTAAAAGGTTCAAGGAAGCTTTAATGGGCTTTGTTAGATCTCATCTTGGAGGTTTAGAGTCCATTGAAGACCATTTGGAGGGCATTGAAGTCGACATCACCAAGAATATTACCATCGATTCCAAGGTGTTCACCTTACTTGAAATCGATGAGCATTAGGCTTTAGCATTGTGTAATTCGGCCTCATGGGTCTTTATTCTATCTTAGATTAGTTATTTATTTAGTCTAGAAGACATTGGGTTGGGCCTTGTTTGACTAAGTCCAATCCTTGCTTAATTATGTAATGTTATTTGCTTTTTCCTAGTACGACAAGGAGTAGGTTATTTCCTTGTTCCTTCCTTTATGTATTCCCGCCCCTTATAGGGATTGGAGTAGGTTATGCGCCAACCCCTCCCCTATATAAGGGCTCTTTTATCTTTTGAAAACATAAGTCAAGTTATCAATAAAGTTGAGAGGTTTACACACCCATATCGATTATTTGGCTTCTTTGTTCTAGTTTGAGCAAACTTAGGGTTCTTCAATATTGTAGAGTCCTAGCAAGCAATTAGGTTGTGATTGCTTAATTGTTTGTGAATCTTGTGATCTTGAGAGTTCAATTGCAGGTCTAATTGAGAGCTTAAGTCTGACGAACGAAGGAGGATTTATCAAGTGAAGATTGTCGACATACTCATCTAGGAGTTTGGTGATTCAAGGTTCTCTTAGGCGGGTCTCTAAGGTGGATTTGGTCCGATATACAACTAGATTCGTATCAATTGGTAATCAGAGCTTAGGTTTATCATCTTCAATCGGTAAATCTATCTTTTACTCATCATTCATCACATCGATTTCACCCATACACTCATCGCACCACCCTTCTTGAAAATTCAAAAAAATCAGCAACTTCGAAAATTCATAGCCGATTCATCTTACATCTTTTTGCTTTGAAATTTCAGATTTGAGTCCCTCATAACTAGTAGTTGCATCGAAAAATATAAAAAAAAAAAATTCGACCAGAAACTTGTGATTTTTGTTCTGGATTCGTTTGAGCTCGGAAAGCTGTGAAATTTGAACTTTAGACTTCTTTTGGTGTGATCTTTCTGGGGAAAATATTGAAAAAAATCAAAAAAATCTGTGCTGTTATCGTTTTTTTTTTCAGAAACTAGGGTTCTTAGTTTGGGAAATTTGGGGATTAGGGTTTTCTTGTGCAATTGATCTAATTAGTTGCAATAACTCTAATTGATTGTGTAATTGAGATTCTTGGGTTGCTTTTCCTGTGAATTGTGATTTGATTTGAAGAATTTCAGGTCATAAATCCTATTGGAGACAAGTGGTACAAAATTGGAGATAAGTGGTACTAGGGTTTTCTAATCGACTTGATTATTTGAATTGTGTTTGAATTGAGTTTTGTGCAGCAACTTTGGAGAAGGAATTCGACATAAGGAGCCTGCATAAGTGGTTTGGTTTGGTTTAAGATCACTTTCTTTTGATTCACAATAATTTTGCTACTAATTGTTTGTTCTTCAAGTAGGTCACGAGAAGAAAGGAGTGGTCTAGGAGTTGCTCTTATTAGACCTATTCAAAGCTAGAAAAAGGCATAATCTTGTGAGATCATCAAGAGAGTAGTGGACCGCCAATCCATAGGATTTTAGTACAAACACAAGAGAACAGGTTAAAGGTATAATCACCCACACACTTGTGAGGATTTTTACTACTAATCTTTGTTCTTTTTGTAGGTATTATGGAAGGAGAACAAGAACAAGCCAACGTGGTTGCTATGTTGCAAGCTCTAATGCAACGTTTGGACAATATGGATACTAAATTCGACGCCTTGGCCGGTGATGTCCAACAAGTAAGGGATGGCCAAAATCAACAAGCTCAACAACCTCAACAAAGGGCTAATGCCGCACACAACAATGAGAGGCTTGAATTTCCACCACCGAGGCAAATTGCTAGGGTAGATCCAATGGAAAGATTGAGGCAACAAGAGCTTGGAGGCGAATCAATCAATGAGAATAAGCGGCCTAGGAGGGGAATCGAAAGAGAAGAGCCCAAAGACAACATCAAATAAAAAATCCCTAAATTTAATGGGAGAGGGTCTCCATCTAATTTTTTGGAGAGGGAATCGAAATTGGATATGTACTTTGATTACTATCCTCATGTCGAGCCAAAGAAGGTACAAATTGCTACTCTTGAATTCACGGAGAATGCTTTGAATTGGTGGAAACAATTGGTGCAAGCAAGAAGAAGAAACTTGGAAAGACCCATCGATTCTTGGTTAGGTTTAAAGAGTTTTATGAGGAAGAGGTTTGTTCCAAGCTTTTACACTAATGGTCTCTACCAAGAGTTGCAATCTTTGAGGCAAGGAACTAGGAGTGTTGATGAATACTACTCCGAGATGATGTTGTTAATGTCTAGGGCCGAGGTTGATGAAGCTCCACAAGCTACTATAGCTAAATTCATGGTGGGATTGAATAGAGAAGTTCATGACATTGTGGAGATGCAACAACACTATGATGTTGAGGAGTTAGTTCAACATGCTTTGAAGGCCGAGAGCCAAGTAAAGAGAAATAAGAAGAGCTTTACATCATCATCAAGCTCATGGAAAACTCCAATCAAGAAAGATGAGAAATCATCCAACAAAGAGAAGGAGGTGGCGCAAAAGGGTACTACCCCTAAAACCGATTCTAAGTCTTCATCAAGTTCATCTTCAAAGAATCATGTTAAGTGTTTCAAGTGTCAAGGCTTTGGACACTACGCTAAAGATTGTGTTAACAAGAAAGTGTTGTTCGTGAATGACCAAGGAGAAATCGAAAGTGAAGATGAAGAGATCACTCTAGGATCTAGTGGTGATGGAGATGATGAAGGGGATGCGCATGATGATAGTGATGATGGTGACGGTTTTGCAATTAAGAGTTTGGTTGCTTGGAGAACTTTGGGTGCTTATGTGAAAGATGATGTGAACAATCAAAGGGAGAACTGGTTTCATACTAGGATGTATGGGAATGGGAAGCCTAGTAGCGTGATTATTAATGGTGGGAGTCGTACAAACATAGCTACTGTTTATTTGGTGAAGGAGATGCAATTACCCACTACAAAACACCCTAAACCCTATAGCTTAGGTTGGATTAACGATAAGGAGGAAATTAGGGTTAACAAACAAGTTTTAGTTTCTCTTTGTTTGGGCAGGTACAAAGGAGATGTATTGTGCGATATCTTACCCATACAAGCATGCCATGTGCTACTTGGACGACCATGGCAATATGACAACAAGGTTCAACATGATGGTGAGACGAACCAATATACTTTTATGTGTAGTAAGAAGCCCTTTACTTTTATTCCGTTATCACCTCAAGAATCTTTAAAAGATCAATTGAAATTGAAGGAGGATTTTGCTAAGCTAGATACGGAATTTAGGGCTAAAGAAAAGACTAATCATGCTGATTTAGATAAGAATTGCGATATAGTTAAGCATGTTAGTTCTAAGAAGGTTAATAAGGAGTGTATGTTAGCTACTAAGAGTGAGATTATGTTGTGCGATACAAACAAGGTAAGGAGAATGTTGTAGCCGATGCTTTATCAAGGAGGTATGTCTTACTTTCCATGCTTGATTCTAAGTTTCTTGGTTTTGAGTATATTAAGGAATTATATGCTAGTGATGTTTATTTTGGTGAAATATTTAAAGCATGTGAAAATTCTGGATTTGGAAAGTATTATAAGCATGATGGATTTTTGTTTAAGGAATCTAGAATGTGTGTGCCTTCTTGTTCTTTGCGCATCTTGCTATTGAGGGAATCGCATGAAGGGGGTTTAATGGGTCACTTTGGAGTTGATAGAACATATGACATATTGGATGAACACTTCTTTTGGCCTAAGATGCGACATGATGTAGGGAAGTATATTGCTAGTTGTATTGTGTGTGGCTTTATTCCTTTAACCCCATTGGATTTGTTGAGTTTACCTTAGAGTCTGCAAGTCGACATGGATGGACAAAGGAAGGCCGAATATATTAGGGACCTTCATGCTAGGGTTCGAGCTCAAATCGAGAAGAAAACGCAACACTACATGAAGATTGCTAACAAGGGGCGCAAAGAGATCATCTTTGAACCCGGGGATTGGGTTTGGTTGCATCCAAGGAAGGAGAGGTTCCTTGAAAAGAGAAAGTCTAAGCTCTTACCTCGTGGAGATGGTCCATTCCAAGTCTTGGAGAGGATCAACAACAACGCCTACAAGCTAGATCTTCCTAGTGAATATGGCAATGTAAGTGCTACTTTTAATGTTTCAGACTTATCCTTGTTTGATAGTGATGCAGATATGAGGACAAATTCTTTTTAAGGGAGAGGGGATGATGCGCCTAGGGCTTATCATGGTTTAGAAGAGCACAATGGAGCCATTGGAGATCATGTCTTGGATAAACATGGAGATGTATTGGAGATTCTAGGAGATGCCACGGATGATCCCGGATTGAACACAAGCTTGGCGGAGCAAGGAGTTGAGGACCGGCCACCATCGCATGGAGCAACCGGCCATGAGCGGCCAACGCATGGGACATCGCACGGGACATCGCACGAGCCATCCGGCCACAATCGGCCATCGATCGGGCCATCGCATGGGCCATCCGGCCACAACCGGCCATTCGATCCTTTAGCTATTCCGCAAGGTCCAATGACTAGGGCTTGGGCTAAAAGGTTCAAGGAAGCTTTACTGGGCTTTGTTAGATCTCATCTTGGAGGTTTATAGTCCATTGAAGCCCATTTGGAGGGCATTGAAGTCGACATCACCAAGAATATTCCCATCGATTCCAAGGTGTTCACCTTACTTGAAATCGATGAGCATTAGGCTTTAACATTGTGTAATTCGGCCTCATGGGCCTTTTTATATCTTAGATTAGTTATTTATTTAGTCTGGAGGACATTGGGTTGGGCCTTGTTTGACTAAGTCCAATTCTTGCTTAATTATGTAATGTTATTTACTTTTTCCTAGTAGGACAAGGAGTAGGCTATTTCCTTGTTCCTTCCTTTATGTATTGCCGCCCCTTATAGGGATTGGAGTAGGTTATGCGCCAACCCCTCCCCCATATAAGGGCTCTTTTATCTTTTGAAAACATAAGTCAAGTTATGTTCTAGTTTGAGCAAACTTAGGGTTCTTCAATCTTGTAGAGTCCTAGCAAATAATTAGGTTGTGATTGCTTAATTGTTTGTGAATCTTGTGATCTTAGGTGTTCAAGTGCAGGTCGACTTGGGGGTCTAAGGCCTACGAACGAAGGAAGATTTATCAAGTGAAGATTGTCAACATACTCATCTAGAAGTTTGGTGATTCAAGTTGATCTTAGGCGGGTCTCTAAGGTGGATTTGGTCCGATATACAACTAGATTCGTATCAATTGCTTTTTCTTAATCTTTCTTAATTTCATTGAATTACAATTTTTTCTCTTAATTTCCTTTATGTTTCTTAATTTTACTGAATTTTACTTCTCTTAATTTTCTTTAATCACACTGGATTAAGGCTTTAATTATGCATATGATGGATGTATTCCTATTCAATCATATCTATACCAATTATTTATATGAGGGATATTATTTTGGCACCTTCCACTTTATTGGTAAGACCCCCTAATTAATAACCCAAGCCTAGGAAATTAGGGTTAAAATGGACAAATATTGTCACATTTCACCCAACTATTCCGTCATCGGAGTCAAATTACCTTTCTCAAATGAGCAATATGTCCACAACATTTATTAATGCATGAATATGATATATTTCCAAGAAATTTGTTAATTCTTCACATAATGATATAATCCCTTAATCAAGCTTCTAATTGTGAGTTTAATTAAAGTAATTTCTAAATCCAGTGACTAAATTGGTAAGGAAATTGAACTTAGAGGATTTAATTGTATAAATTCCCAGTATTCAGGACCTAATTACGGACGCTAAAGACATGTTGGACTTAAACACACTAAATTTAAGGACAAAATTGAAAGGAGTTAAAAGAATTACCTAAGATCGTTGACTTTTCCCCTTGTTGACCCTAAACACTGTCGTTTCGGATGTGTACGACTTATAAGACAGGCGGTTTCTCCTTCCTTTCGCGAAAAGCCCTCGACCTTGCCTCTGCAGCGTCGTTGTTGTCAATTCCTCTGCCGCAACCGGTGGATTTTCACCGTAATCGACCTCCAATCTTCAACCCGAGCTTCCCCTCATCATTCCCTTCAAGTCTATGGTTTTAGTTCGAGAAATGATTTTCAGAAAGTCTCTAAACTCTCTCTCTCCCGAATACCCAAAACAAACCCCAATCTCTAACTCTAGGCCTCTGATTTCACTTGAAACCAACCTAGATCTACCCTTTCTTTGTTCTTAACCCTTTCATGGCCTCAATTTTCGAAATAACTTTTCAAATAAAAAAACCCCCAAATTAGAAATGATGAACCCTAATTCTAAACCGACAGAGTTTTCTTCCTTTTCAATTGTCCACCTCTAAATTAAGAATTTATAGGCCTATTTATAGGCATAAGGAGTGGGAGGTACGATCTTTTGATCAACAGTTCTCTCCTTTTTTTTTTTGTTGATTTTATTTTCTTTCTAGATCTTTCCCTGATCTTATCTGTACTTGGTGCAGGTGGCAATTTGGATAGGAATGGCGCGTATTAGCTAGCTGGAGGGGGATGAGGCATCGTCCTTCCCAGCGGTTTGTGGTTTCACATCCCTCGTTTTTTAGATACTGCTTCCCAGGCGGTTTACCCCTAGTGATCTATTTACTGTATGATCCCTTTACTTCTATTGGGTATTCACTCAAGCAAATTTTTGCTTTCATTCTCCTCCCCGTTTTGTCTTCTGTAAGTCCTGTCCTTTCCTCTTTTGTGAAGGGAATGCTGAGTTGGCTAACATAGTACCGGCCTGTTCCGAGTGACCTATTTAGGCTAAGATACCTCTTATTTGCTTTTCCTTATTTTTTGATTTTTGTTTTTGACCCCTGGTTTATTTTTTTGCCTTATGCGCACCCGGGAAAGAGGGAGAAGATGCTGAGCTGGCGAACCCTGGGCCGATCATCGTACCAAGTTTCTCCCAGGTGAGCTATTTGATCCTATTTTGCTCCTGATTTGTCCTCCGTGTCGAGTTTAGGCATTATTGATTTTTATTTTTATTAATCTCCATGTGTCGTTTCTCTTTGTAGGGGACTTGCATTTGCTGACTTGGAATTTTCAAAGTTATTTTGGCACCAATGCAAGTGTGCCATCTCAGCAATGGTCTCTTTTTCCCGCCCTTATTACTTCCTTTTCCCTTAGGAACTCTGTTTGTAAAGTCCTTTTGGTGTTGTATGATGTTTTGATGTTCCTGAGTTACTTTGAACCTTTACTTTCTGCCGCCTGTTTGACTTGTTGAGCTTTGCTGATGATTCTGAAGTCTTCCTTGCCACATAAATGGCTTTTGACCTGCTTTGCATCACTGCCTTTCTCTAATTTCCATTGTACTGTGCTTTGTCTAAATTGCCAGCTATATGGACTTTGTTGTTGTGGAATGCTTAGTACGAATGCTAATGGAAAATGACTGATGAATGCTGCTGCCCTATGCAATTGCCCTTAGTTTGAATGCCACTATATACAAATGTTGTATGTTGACTAGTGATTGTGTGTGGATAGCATGTGAGATCTAATTGCCTTGGTGAAATTTGAAAACAATGCAGTGAGCTATCTTTAGAGTGCAAGCACGTGTGCGATGTTAGTGAAACAAGATAGGGATTGGTGATATGCATGAACAACTAACTTATGTTTGACTTACTATGTAACTGCCACTGTAAAGATATTTAAAATGCATGCTAAATGCCTAGTTCCAGGAGCAAAGTGTGAGCTTGCTTATGAAAATTCCATGGTTGTCCTATGACTTGTTCATATGCCGAATTGCCCTCGATCCTGCTGACTTGATCTTGACTTTCAACTTTTCTTGCTGCATGATATTGCTTCTGGATCCTTTCATGTTCTGCCCCTTTTTATTGCCTTGCTGTTTATTGCTTCTCCTTTGCACCTCCTTGTTGCTGAATTAGTGTAATACTTATACTTTATGATGCCATGCAAATGCTGTAAGTGACTTTAAAAGTGCATGTTATATGCCAAGTTTTTTTTCGTGATGAATATGTTACTGGAATATCATGTATAAGGCTGTTATGTGCTCAAAATGCATGTTGGAAGTGTTTGTCATGAAATGAACCACGCCGCTATTGTTTGTTGAACCTTCTTGATATGCCTACGTTTTCTTGAATGTGATGTTGCTTGTTGCTTGCTAAACATGCTTGATTTGCTTGCGTTTTCTGAATATGATGTTGCTTGTTACTTGCCATGATTCTAAGGCTGTACTGATTGCTTAGGGACCAGGAATTAATCCCGAGTCCCTTTTTCGATTCAGCCCAAAGCAAAGAATGTCTTTCATGCTCATGTTGCTTCTCCGACATATGTTTTGTTATGAAGTTCTTTGTTAGCATGCTCGTTTTCCTTTGCTTTATGCTTTCTTACCCTATTACTATCCCACCACTCTTCCCATGCACAGCCCTGCACATGAGGTCTTCTAAAAGATCTTCAACGCTCGGGTGCATGATTGTTTGACGGTCCCTGAATGTTTTTTTTCTTTGCTTGATGTTGCTGTATTGTCTTTGCATTTTATTTATGCCCTCCGAGCCTTCTCTTGGCTCTCACCAATCCATGGTGTCCAGCTTTGAGCTTTGGAGGGCACATTTTGTTAAACATTGCCTCTCCTCTTTTCTTTTAACAAGCAGGAGTAAAGTTCAACAAAGGCAAATACAAAATTGTTATGATTCCAACCATGATATAAGGAAGGAGTGAAAGAATTTTTGGCTTGAAATCCATTTTCCCTCCATGTAATTTCGTTCAACAGGAAATGTTTTCCTAATGTTATAAGGAGAACCATTTAAATGCAAACAGAAGTTACTTTTTATCTTTATTGCTTTTGGTAAAAAATGTTAATGACGACATGCTACTTTTGTTTATTCCTTTGTATTCGGTTTTCTTCCTTTAACTATTATTGGTTATTCATCTCGTGTACTTTTTATTCCAAAAAGTTACATTAATTCTTAAGTGCAAGAACCCTCTGCCCATATGTAATCTTCATTGATGCTATGTAAGCCCAACTCCAAGTAAATAGTTAATTAAGAGAAAATGAGTCCAAATGCGCTATTTTTACTAATTAAATCTTCTCTCTAGCATGCTAAGATCATTTACTACCCCCAAAAATGACTAAAATATCCCTGAAACGAAGGGTGACCGAAATGCCTCTGCGATGACCAAAGTGCCCCTGGTGCAAAAATTACAAAAATACCCCTGGCAATTTGTTAAGAAGGACACTTAAAATGGGTGTCTACACATTGATGCAACAAGCGGAGGTAGTTTGACACTCAAAACACCCAAAGAAGCAAGGAAGTTGCTTGACATTATGGCAGAGAACATTTATCAATTTAGCACATCAGAAGAGAACCTTAAGCCTAAGGAGCCAGAGTTCGAATCATCAGTTTGCAAAAAGATGGAAAGAATTGAAGAGGTGGTTCAGTTGCTTAGCAAGCAAATTGTTGACCAACAGGACACCATTGCCAATTTGATGCGCTTTATGATTGCAAATCAATGAGTGAATCATCACCAACAACCATTCTTGCAAAAATCATTGAACGAAGCTCAAGGGTACGAGAACAACATGAAGCTTGACAACGGATTGAACAATGCTCAAAGAAATGGGATCAATTCGATGGAAATGGAAAATAATCAACCTAGGGTAACATATGAGCCAGTTCTTCCTTTCCCAAAATTGGAACCATCACCAATTGTCATGCCCCATGTGCAAATGCCAAGTGATGAGGAGAATTCTGTGAAGAGTAAGGGGGAAGGAAGGCCATACTTTGGAGTGAACTTAACTTCATCTCAAACAATTGCTCAAGACCCACCAAGAAGGAAGAAGAAATCAAAGAAGGAAACAATGCAACCCAATGATTGTCCTGCACCCTATCCTCAATTATTCCAGCAAAGAGATAAAGGATGTTTGGAGGAAAATCTATTGGATTCATTTCGTGGAACAAAGGTAAACATTCCTTTAGTAGCTTCAATCGAGCAAGTGCCAAGGTACACAACTTTTCTTAAGCAATTAAGTGGTGATAAGGGAAGATTGAGAGATAATGAAATGGTATGCATGAATAAAAGTTTTTCTGATGCTTTTCAAAGGAAATTGCCTACTAAATGCAAAGACTTAGTAGCATTCATTATTCCATATAGTATAGGCGGCAATATGACTGTGAAAGCAATTTGTGATTTAGGATCTTCAATTAATATCATGTGATATTCTATTTATCTTCAATTGGGTATAGATCCTTTAATTGAATCAAATATCATCATTCAATTGGTTGATAGAACTAACATTCATCCTGAGGAATTGGTTAAAGATGTCTTAGTGCAGGTGGATAAGCTCATTTTTCCTACAGATTTCTATACCATAAGAAAGAATGATGCTGATCTTTCTAATACACCCTTGTTATTGGGAAGACCTTTCTTAACCACTGCAAGCACTAAGATCGATGTTCACGATGGAATCCTCAGCCTCAAATTTGGTAGGGAAGTAATCGAGTTTGATATGTACAAAGCTATGAAATATCCTATTAAAGAACAATCTATTTATGCTACTGATGAAGTTGATCTTCTTGTTGAACAGGTTAATTCACTCAACAAAGAAGATGAATTAGAGGCAGTAATCATAAGTAGTGTGGATGAGGAAGAAGTCAAGCGAACCAAGGTGAATTTGATGGATGAAGTGACAGACACCATTGGTGACTTGAAGAAATTCCCAATCAAGAAGGAAACAGTTTCCTACATTCGTTTGGAACCCAAGGAAGTACCTCCACCTTCTATAGTTAAGCCCCCAGAAGTCAAATTGAAGCCATTGCCAGAAGATTTGTGATCAGTCGTCAGCAATCATAAAAATAATTATCCCAACAATTACTAACTAAACTACCTAGGGCAAGTAGGGGTCGAACCCATAGAGAGATCGGCACTTCCTTTTCTCAAACAAAACAAATTAATAAAGAGAATTTTAGAAAGCAATTAAAATTAAATCTAACTAAGTAAATTAACTAAGTAAGCAATCAAGAAAATTAAAGAAAACAATTAATCCAAAGCAGTGAATATTATGAGAAAATCAATTAAATAGGAACCTCCAACATAGAATTAATATCCCTCTTGACAACAATAACATGGATCATTGATATCTAAAGATTATGAGAACCTTGAATAGCCTGTCGGACTTAACCTAAATTACCTTAATTAGATTAGATTACCGATTAAAGTCAATCTATCCCTTTTATTCTTTCAGCAATCAATTACTTTCTTAGGGCTTAAAGATCACTTAGGAATAAAGCATGAAGAACAAGTAATTTAATAACAACCACAATGAGAAATTTCTCGCCCATTGATTCTTTTCTCTCTTGGATGGAGGATTAATTCACATCCAATTGCTACACAAAATTAAGCTGGAGTGATTAATTCACAACTTAATCTAGCCAATGCTAAATCAATTTATCATGATAGTGTCGACCCAATCAATCAAAACAAGCAACTTAGAATTCATACAGAGATCCAAGAAATACTCAAATAAATTCTCATATAAAAGCACAAAATCTCACCATGGAATAAGTCAAGAGATCAATTAAATTCTACATTGGAGAAAAGAAAAGGATTACTCACTCATAAATTGAGTGAGCATCCACAAATAAGAAGAAGAAAGCTTATCTATGGATGAGGAAGAGAAGGGGGCGGCGGCTCCTAGGGTTTTTGTCCTCCAAATCTTCAACTAAACAATATAACTTATGAGAATAAAATTACACATCAAATCTAGACCTAAGGTGGCTATTTATAGTGGAGAAACAAAGGTAGGGCGGTTTAGGGCTAACTTAGACTGCAAGTTGGATTAGATGTCATCCTAAAGTAGAATCCAAGTCAAAATAGGATTCTGGAATTTTCTGGATTTCTGCAGAAAATTCGACTTGAGGTTCGGGCTTGAAGATGGCAGATCTAGGTTTTGCACATCAAAGGAAAGTTGTAGATCTCGGAGTTAGCTTTCCAACGGCTACTCATGGGCTTAAAACGGACATTTGAGCAGAAAGTTATGGCCTTTCTTCGGAAACTGCGCCATTTCCTACTCCAAATAGGACTAGTTACGGGAAATTACGGGATTTGGATATTTTAGAGGGTCCAATTGGTATTAATTGGGATTTTAACTCCAATTATGGACTTATACGGGCTGAATATAATCCCATATAAATTATCCAAAAATCCTTAACTTCCGGACTTCTTCTAAGCTTGGCTTCAATCCTTTGCAAATAAGCTCCAATCTTCAATTCTTGCTCCTTGAAATAATTCTTCAATGATCTTCAAATCTTCAAATTATCTTCAAGAAATCTTCAAACACGAACTTTGCATCTCCAAATCTATACTCAAAATTACTTTGTTAATATCTGTGTAAAAAGTCATCAAAATAGCTCCAAAAGTAGTGAAAACAAGCAAATTCTCAATTTCACTTCTCATAAAGACTAAAAACACAAATACTTAGAGAATAAGGTAAAAATGCATATAAAAGTGGTAAATAGTATAGAAAAATGGCCATAAAAATATGTATAATTTGAGTTTGATCATATTTTCCCCCACACTTGAACTTTGCTAGTCCCTTAGCAAAATCAATGTAAGTTAATCAAAAATCAAAACTTTCAAAAGATCAATTTGACTTCATTCATATATCAAAGAATCAATTTAATCATGAAATCAAAATAGCAAAGAACATGAATAATACTTAATCCAAAGATCAATCAATAAAAAGCAATATCATTCTTAAGTAGCCATAATCAAAGTAGCTCTAATCACTTACCATCCCTCACTTTTATAACTACTTCTCTCTATAAGCTTGTATATTCATCTTTCTCTCCATTACTCAAAAGATTACAATGTCATAAATAAACCAAGGATTCATGTGGGTTATAATAGTTTTTCAAGGGTAATTATTTTTAGAAAACTGAGGTTACTAACCTCTAAAGTGTTCATGCTTAGGGGTTACTAACTCCTTTTATTTTAATTTTGAGGCTACTAGCACTCTAGAGGGACAATATTTCTGTTGATCCATGCCTCTTATCCTCTTCCCAAGGGTTACTAACTCCTTTTGTTTAAAGAGAAGAGTGAAAACAATGGAGTTTTATTTTTTTTTAAAAAAAAGAAAATATCTCTTCTCCTCTTGCATAAGATCACTTCTTTATGAAAACAATTTTAATTACCCTTTATATTGATAGTCCCCCACACTTATTCTTGACAAATCTATAACATGCTTTCTTAATTGTAACTTCAATCAAAATTCAATATAAGTTCTAGAAATAGATAATCATGAAAGTAATGACTAATAAGATCATATCACAAACTTCAATTATACCTAATTCTAAGTGCATATACCACAATTTACAATTAGGGTAAAATTGTAAATGTACATGGTGTTACAAGATCAAGGGTTGAGATTTACTCCCAAAAGTCCTATGGATGGTTAGATTTAGTCCACCATAGGCCAAAGTCAACCAGGAAAAAGATTGACTTTTGACTTTAAATCCTTAATTTCTTTTAATTAAATTAAAGAAATTAAGTAAATTATATTGAAAGCACATTTGGGCCGCCCCATATACTGTATGAATTGGCTCAGGTCGGCCCATGGCCCTGAAATTGGAATCAAGCCCTTCCCGGGTTAAACTTTTACAATTTTGCAATCAAGGACAAGGGAATTAGGGCTTTGAAATCGAAAAGGAAGATGAAGGAATTTGGGGAAACATCCTTTATTAAAGTTGTTCAAAATATCATGAGGAACACTCTGTCAAAATTCTAGCTCATTCCGAGCTCGAAGGAAAACTTGTTTTTTTTGCAATTAAGGACAGAATCCAATCCCGGGACCAATTAAGCATGGCGATTGCACCATTAGCTTTGAAACTTGAATTACATGAGTTATAAAGCTATATGGAAGAATCAAGCCATATTTTCCATTTTTCATAACTTTTACTAAATTTGCAATTAAGGACATCATGGCTGATTGAGCTCGGTTTAAGCCATTTCCTTAATTTGATTTTGATGATACTTAAATGAGAGCTTAGTGGCATCATATTGAGTGTAATTTATTTGTCAAGTAATGAAGAATCAAAGTTCTTGGCGTTTGGAAGTGATCTCTGCACCATACTGCTTCGCTGCACTTGACTTTTCACCCCTTTTTGCTGCACCAAGCTTTGGAACCTTCTGGAATTCGAAAATTATGTAATTAAATGTGATAATTATCACATTTAAAGGGTCAAAACATGCTGATTATGTGGCTGATTGAGTTGGTTAGAATTCCCTTGATTTAAGCGATTTGATTCACAATTTGAAATCAGAGGATCAAGATGAATCAGGATGGGATTAATCTCAGCCGTCGGATCCTCCTAACCCTAGCCAACCCTCCCCTATATAAAGAGGCAGCCTCCAACGAAATTTTGGACATCAACACATCAAAAGACAACCAATCTTCATCATCAACATCACAACTCAGACTCTAGGTCAAAACAACTCTCCTCAGAGAAAAATCTTCAACCAAGCTCCGTGCTTTCAATCCTTTCAAGCCCCTGCGCTTTCAAATCATCTTTGTGAATCAAGTTCTCACTTGATAATCTTTTTATTATTATTTTTCAACCTTGTTTTTACAAGTTCTTGTCTTGTATTTACATGTTGTTTCAATCAAATCTCATCTCTTTGTCAACAAATCAAGAAAATAATCTTTTCCTTAGCATTTCTTTTGTCATCTAGATCTGGAATCAATGATTTAAACACTTATGTGTGACTTTGATTCAGGATTCACAAATCGTTTGGTTTATTTTATGTTGCTGCACTTCAAGAACTCATTTAATTTTCATCGCACTACGTATTTCATTTTTTACTACAAAAATGAACTTTTATTTTTCTTGTTCCCTTTTATCAATTTCCGGTTAAAATTGGTTGGCACGCCCGGTACCCTTTCACCAAGATCTCCAAAGAGATTTTTTGGCGCGCCCAGTGGGACAACAAGGATTCAAATCTCATCTCGGTGCTGTTAAAAAGGTTTTATTTTCTTGTTTCCCTTTATTTTCGTTATTTTTACTGCTTTTGTTTGATTTTCATGACATGTCAAATGTTAGCTTTTCTCCAAACTCTTCTTCTACCTTTCTATTTTATTTTTTTATGTTATTGTTGCTATTGTTACGGCTCCTTTTAAGGGTGCCGTCAAAAAGCAGGTTTCTTTGCACCACCTGTTCTTACATGGACATGAAAGTGGTGCTGAAATAGGCAAAGATGGAGATGACACTTCCCAGGGCCGCACCACTGCTCATGGTGATCTTGCTAGCACTTTGGAAGAGTTGATGAATAAAATGGAGGCTAGATTTCAAGAGATGATCCATGAACAAATAACCAAAAACGAAAATGGCTTCAAACAAATTCAAGAAGCCATCTCGGTGATAGCGGAAACACTCGGGGGGCAAGTGCAGCAGCACCAGGCGCCACACCCAGTGGCCGCACCACACCAAGTGGTCGCACAACCCCAAATGGTCGCACCACCCCAAATGGCCGCACCGTATCAAGTGGCCGCACCTTATCAAGTGGTCGCACCCCACCAAGTGGTCGCACCACACCAATTGGTCGTACTTGTTCAACAACCACCAGAAATCACTGAAAAGGTGATGGTAAATTTTCCAAAGAATGGCCGCTTTTCGAAAAAAGAAAAGGCAAAAAGCTTGGCCATGGAGGAAAAAGTGGTGCCGGTGCAGAGAGATCTAATGCAGAAACATCTGGTGCGAAACGATGCAAATGGTGATGTCTGCACCAAAACCAAAAGATATGCTTATGCCAACTCTGAGACTAAACCTTGGGAGCACCAACTTGAACGGCCATGGATTCCAAGATCAGTGGCGTTAAGAAATTTTGCTCCTAGAAGAAAGTTGGAGTTTTCTCCACCTAGTGCAAAGCAAGAGATGGTGCGTTCAAAAAATCCACCACCAAGAAAAATGGTGTGAAGAAGATTGGATTTTGATACAATTCCAACTTTCTAGAAAGAATATTTCGCACCATCAAGGCGAATGGCACCAAGGTTCTCCAAACCTAAAGAACTTACCCATGAAAAACATTCTCCATATTATGGACGAAAAGCATGGCATATGGCGCCATCCACTTATTCATCCGCACCATCTTCATCCAAAATGGCGCCATCCGTGGTGAAACAATTTCAGAATGCTTTGAAGCTTGAACCATCGGCAAAGACTCCAACTAAACCAAGATCTATGAGGCCAAAACATGAAGCAAGGCCTTGGTTAGACCGCTGGAAAGAAGAATTTCGACCTTTGGTCATGGAGAAGGAAGTTAATATCCATAAAGAACTTGTAGTGCAGAGTACTCGGCCAAGAATGGTGTGGCCGACTCCAAGAGCTCAAAATGGTGTATGGCAAAGGGTGTAGAATCCCAAACTCCCTAGCCAACCTATTCAAGGAAGTAAGAAGACTTGGAGAAGAAAAGAGCTTCGTAAAAGAAGCAATGCAAGAAAAGATATGGAGACGAACGTAGATTCCGCACTCCAGAAACTTACCATTGATAACACCACTTCAAATACGAATGATGGTGATGATGAATTTGGTGCCACTAATTCTAGTGATGGCACCACTACTACTACTAGCAACACCACCCATGTTACTAATGTTACTATTGATGGCATGAAAGAAAGTGGTGATGACGATGACGTAATTAAATTGTCTCATGAAGACGGTGAACACTCGGGGGGCAAAGAAGATGGTGCCAAGGCCGTTACTCTCTCCAAACATGATGATGATGCCACTAACATCCATGATAATGGCTTGATTAATGCCATAGAGGAAGGTGACGGCACTCTAAATGATGGCACCAAAATCCACTGCACCCAAGATGATGGCACCTCAGGTGACGGCACTCTAGGTGATGGCACCGAAATTGACGGCACCAAAGATGATAGCACCGAAAGTGTTTACTGCACTGAAAGTGGTGATGAAGCGATATGTGATGCCACCAGTGATAATATGAATTCAACTGCTGGTAGCAATGATTATGGTGATGAGCAAACTAATGAGTTCAAAGTGGCAAATGAAGAAGTTATGCTCGGGGGACAACTTTCTAACCACCCTCATTTTGAAGAAGCTGATGGTTCCACACCTACAAGGAAATTGAAGATCCTCCTGAGATCAAAGAACATGAGGACAACCTGGAAATTGATAACCTTTCAGAGCTCAGTGCTCAAAACGATGGAAATCTTCTTGATTATGGTGACGGGCGGCCCAAGAAAGATATAAACTATGGTGCCGACATTACTGAATTCAAGAATGATCAACTTGAAGAAGATGAAAGTCTTCCTAATGAAGATGAAGTTGATCAGGTACATGTTTATCTTTCCCAAGACCAATCAAAGACTATACATGATACTAAGGCTCAAATGTGGGCCATATTGGACAAACTAAAGTCCAAGGAAGTGAAGGAGAGTCAACATGTTCAAAATGAAGGATTCAACGAAATGACCAGGAGATTCGAAGCAACACCCGGGGGGCAAGGAAGATGGTGTTGAGACCATTGATCTCACCAAGTACATACAAAAGCTTAGTGGACAAAGCCGCCCCAATTGCTAATGCGGCCTTTTAAAAAAAATCACCATTTTGGTGATAAATGGTGAATTCATCAATAAATGGCACTTGTGGTGATGAGTCAAGAAAATATGTCACAAGAAGCCATTTTTGGTGACAAAAGAAGAATGCCACCTCCAACAACATTTAAAGTGGCATGGAAATTATGTTTTACCATTTTTGATATTTGGCCTTGGTTAAAAAGCTTTTGGCCAACTTTTTATGCTGTGGTTTCCTTTATGACCAATTACAATTTGGTGCGTGGGAAGTTGGATTATATCCCACCCTAATTTTGTTTTATACAATTCGATGTTAATGGCGCCATTAATCAAAGTTTGGTGCCATGATCAATTTTAATCTCTAAATCTTTATGGCTTTAAATTGATAAGCCATTAGATTTCAAGTAATTGGATTTCATTTCTTTCTTGGCCTTAGTTCATTTTGGCCACTTGCAATGTAATTTCTTGCGTTGGCAAAACTCAAAGCCACCAAATTTTAATAAAATTGCAATCTTTGAAGTTCATTGGAGGCTTGTATTTCATTAGGCAATTTTGCTGCACCACCCTTTGTGTTAGTCTCTGCACCAAACATAAAGGAAATTGTTGTCAAAATTCTTAACAATTGATAAGCATGGTGCGTGATATAAAAATGCAGCCCTCTTAATGAAAGATTGAGGAAAATGTGCAGCAAAAATAATTTAGGGTTTCCAAAGCCCTAAATCGCATGAAAGTGCAAACAATGGCCTAATTATTCCATTCGGCCAACATGCTCAATTTTCATTTGGAAAACAAAATCAAATTTGCCACTTTGCTTTGCAAAACAGTAGGTATATAGGTGGTTGTCAATTTCACTATTTTGGTGCAAAAATTGCAAATTTTGTGCAATTGCACCGTGAGCAAAGAAAATATTAGGGTTTTATATGTCTTAATTGCATGAAATCATAAACCATGGCTTAAAAACATTTATTTGGCCATCATGCAAAATTTGTTACTTTTAATTAAAACAGTTTCTGCCACTTTCAAGTTTTGAAAAAATAAACCTAATTTTGTGGCAATTTTACAAACAATGGTGCAAGGATTTCGAAATTAAGCAATTGCACCATAAAGGGTTAAGATCAATTCGGCTAGGGTTTATGTACAAGCCGACTAGGGCAAGATTTTTTACACAATTGGATGCCGATTTGCCTAGGGAAAAAAATTAACAAATACTCACAAGTTAAGTGGTGAATCCAAGTCAATTAATTTCGAAAATTGGAGCAAAAATTTGATTGAAAACTACCTTGTGTAATGATTGCTTTCTCTTGTGCCACCGTTGATCTCAATTTTGGTTGACTTGAGGATAGTGCAATTGATTGTTTCCTAGCAGAAGAACTCGAAGCAGCAAGTTTTCCTTTGGAAGAGGGCTTGGCGGCATCATCATGAGAAGTCTCCTTGGCTAAATTTGGCTTGAGGTTTCAATTATGGCTAGCATTGCCATCGGATTGCCTAGTTTCCTTTGGTGCCATGGAGGTGACGATGAGGCAAAGCTTTGAGGAAAGTGAAGAAGCCGATGCAGGCAAGGCAAAGTGTCGACGTCCATGAGTACCAAGAAAGGGAGGAAACTTTCGGCTAAGAAGTATAAGGCAAATAATACTCTAAGTAATCTTTATTCTTAAATAAAGAATAAAGATTAGGGGGGCATTGTTTATACCACAATTTACAATTAGGGTAAAATTGTAAATGTACATGGTGGTAAAAGATCAAGGGCTGAGATTTACTCCCAAAAGTCCTACTCCACCATAGGCCAAAGTCAACCAGGAAAAGATTGACTTTTGACTTTAAATCCTTAATTTCTTTTAATTTAATTAATTAAATTAAAGAAATTAAGTAAATTATATTGAAAGCACATTTGGGCCGCCCCATATACTGTATGAATTGGGTCAGGTCGGCCCATGCCCATATACTGTATGAAAGACAAGGGAATTAGTGCTTTGAAATCGAAAAGGAAGATGAAGGAATTTGGGACAACATACTTTATTAAAGTATCATGAAGAACACTCTGTCAAAATTTCAGCTCATTCCGAGCTCGGAGGAAAACTTGTATTTTTTGCAATTAAGGACAGAATCCAATCCCGGGACCAATTAAGCATGCCGATTGCACCATTAGCTTTGAAACTTGAATTACATGAGTTATATAAGCTATATGGAAGAACCAAGCCATATTTGCCACTTTTTATAACTTTTACTAAATTTGCAATTAAGGACATCATGGCTGATTGAGCTCGGTTTAAGCCATTTCCTTAATTTGATTTTGATGATACTTAAATGAGAGCTTAGTGGCATCATATTGAGTGTAATTTATTGGTCAAGTAATGAAGAATCAAATTTCGTGCCATTTGGAAGTGATCTCTGCACCATACTGCTTTGCTGCACTTGACTTTTCACCCCTTTTTGCTGCACCAAGCTTTGGAACCTTCTGGAATTCGAAAATTATGTAATTAAATGTGATAATTATCAAATTTAAAGGGTCAAAACATGCTGATTATGTGGCTGATTGAATTGGTTAGAATTCCCTTGGTTTAAGGGATTTGAATCACAATTTGAAATCAGAGGATCAAGATGAATCAGGATGGGATTAATCTCAGCCGTCGGATCCTCCTAACCCTAGCCAACCCTCCCATATATAAAGAGGCAGCCTCCAACGGAATTTTGGACATCAACACATCAAAAGACAACCAATCTTCATCATCAACATCACAACTTAGACTCCATGTCAAAACAACTCTCCTCAGAGAAAAATCTTCAACCGAGCTCCGTGCTTTCAATCCTTTCAAGCCCCTGTGCTTTCAAATCATCTTTGTGAATCAAGTTCTCACTTGATAATCTTTTTACTATTATTTTTCAACCTTGTTTTTACAAGTTCTTGTCTTGTATTTACATGTTGTTTCAATCAAATCTCATCTGTTTGTCAACAAATCAAGAAAATAACCTTTTCCTCAGCATTTCTTTTGTCATCTAGATCTGGAATCAATGATTTAAACACTTATGTGTGACTTTGATTCAGGATTCACAAATCGTTTGGTTTATTTTATGTTGCTGCACTTCAAGCACTCATTTAATTTTCATCGCACTACGTATTTCATTTTTCCTACAAAAATGAACTTTTATTTTTCTTGTTCCCTTTTATCAATTTCCGGTTAAAATTGGTTGGCACGCCCGGTACCCTTTCACCAAGATCTCCAAAGAGATTTTTTGGCGCGAACACTAAGAAATCAAAACTTCTTACTATAAATTAATCAAAGAATAAAGCATTATTAAAAATTCTAAACATTCATAAATCATAATCAAATCAATCATTCAATATATGCTTGAAAAATCAAAAGTGTTTGAAAAATCATCAAAATTTTTAATTTCAAAAATCAATTTTTCCGAAAAAATTTAAAAAAATTAGGGAAAAATAAGCGATAAAAAATAATCATATTTTTATCCTAGATTCTCATGCAAAAGACTATCATATGACTCAATAATCAAACAATAATCCTATCAAGTATTCACCCCCCCACACTTAAAATTCACATTGTCCTCAATGTAAAAGCAATCATAAAATCATACCTAGGCGGCTTTGATGAAGATAATTACTCAAACAAAAAGACAATAAAAATTAAAGTGATAGGAAAAATAAAACTAGATAGTTTATTAATGAAACTTGAAAATAAAGACATATTTAAAGGAAAATTAAAGATAAAGCATAAACTAAATAGCTAAATCTAAGATGCTTAAAAATAAAACCCTAAATCTGGAAAACATAAATTAAAATTAAAATCCTAATTTTAAAACCTAAATTGGTTTAGGAATAGCCTTCTCCAATAAATTGAAGAGGTTTTCCAAATTCCCAATTATAGTATCAAAATCCTTTCTTAGGCTAGCAACTTGATCACTTAAATCTTTAATTTGAGCAAGGAAAAGATGAGATTCTTCCTTATTTTCCTTCTCGTGATTCACCTCCTCTTTTCCTTCCTTATTTTCATCACTAGAAGCATCACTTGATTCAGAAGCAGAAGCAATTATCACGATATTATCTTCACTTTGACCTTCTTCATAAAACGGATCTCTTGGTCCAATTGGAATTGAGGACTTATCCTTCAATTCTTCCAAGGTAAAAACAATACCAACGGGTGTAGTTCTTGGTTGATTAGATGAAGAAGCATAAAAAGGATCATGAAACCGTTGAGGAAAAGGGGGCACATCGCATAGGAGGTCTATAGGGTGGCCTATAGGGCTTGGTGCGATACCCATCAATCTTTGGCATAGGAAAAGCCTTACTCCAAGGTGCAACATGAGGTCGAATTCTCCCATTGAAATTCCTTGGGTGAGAGAATCGATTTCCATAGGGATGAAAACGCTTTTCAAATTCTTTCTCAGCTCTTTCCTTTGTTCTTATAACAGCTTCATGGGACTTGTTAGCTTTGTCCCAAAGAAATTGATAAATTATCATAGCTTTGAAACCGGGTTTAGCCTCAATTTCATCCTTAGGTAGCAACGATATCATACTCAAGAGCTCATGGCAATCATGGCGAAGAAAACTTCCTTGAAATCTTGGACCGAATTGAGAAGCTCCAATTCGATAAAATTGATCCTTAAACTTCTTGAATTGAACCTCAAAATCCATGGTAGTTGTTGTTAGCATTACCGATATCTTCAATTAGAAAGGGCTTGTCGACTTCTTCTTTGATTGAGGAGAATAGCCGAACCAAATTGCTCCCTTAATGGTCGATTTTCTAGTCGATATGCTTTCTAATCGACTTTGCTCTAGTCGACTTCTCCTCCAATCGGCATTGCTCTGAAAAATTGCTTCGTAACCGAATTCTTAAGCTCCAAATTGCTTCTTGTGATTTGATGAATAAAGAGAGAAAATAGAGGTGCCTTTATATAGTGATCAAATTCTAGTTCTAAGAGGTTTTTAGATAGAGTAAAAAGTAAGAAACATACCTTGATTAGGAATATTTTACCTATATGCAAAAGGTGTTGACATTGGAAAGCAATTAGGAATTCAATTTCCTAGTCAAAATAGGAAATTAAATCCTAACACACTTTGCAAGTGAATAGCGCGGCACTTTCCTTGCTTGGTTCGGGTTTGGCGCGGTCCAAAGGTGGCTGGGACATGGCCGGATGAGGTCCTGGTGGTGGCGCGGGACGCGGGTTGCTACTGCTGGTGCTATCTCGGCATGAAGCAGAGTGGACCGGCTGCTGCTACTGGTGCCTCGGGCTTGGCCGGTTGTGGCTGGTATTGCACAGGCTAAGGCGCGGCATGGATGGTGCTGGCGGGCTAGCGATGGCTGGTGCGCAGCATGGCTCGGTAATAGCCGGGTTGGGCTCATTCGATGCCAAGCTATGTCCGGGCTATGGCGCGGCAATGCCGAGTCATGGCCGGGCAAAGCTTGGTGAGGTGCGGCATGGCCAAGTTATTCATCCGAACAAGCATTGTCTATGGCTTGGTGCTTGGTACGTTTTACTCCTTGGATAAATTTTCTTCAATTTAATGGAGAAAATTCATAAAACTAAAAACAAAATTTTAAAATTAAAAATTGGGTTGCCTCCCAATAAGCTCTTGTTTAAAGTCATTAGCTTGACTCTTCCTCTCTTCGACCTTAAATTGGAAGATAAATAGGATCCTCCAATTTAATTTCTTCAATCAACGCTATTGTTAATGGCTCGAAGTAAGGCTTGAGTCTTTGTCCATTAACTTTAAATTGACTTCCACTAATTGGATTAACAATTTCCACGGATCCATTAGGGTAAACTTGTACTACTTCATAAGGTCCTCCCCATTTTGATCTTAATTTTCCATGATGTTTGATTGAGCTTGTAAATAACAAAACTTTCTGACCTTTATGGAATGTTCTTCTTAATATCCTTTGATCATGTAGAGCTTTAGTTTTTTCCTTGTAAATTCTTGCATTCTCATAAGCTTCATTCCTAATTTCCTCAAGCTCTTGCAATTGTAGCATCCTTTAAATTCCAGCCTTGTCAAAGTTAAGATTGCATTGCTTAACTGCCCACCATGCTTTGTGTTCTAATTCCACAGGTAAATGACATGGTTTTCCAAACACAATTCTGTATGGGGACATACCTAGAGGTGTCTTATAAGCTGTACGATAGGCCCATAAAACATCTTCTAGTCGCATACTCAAATCTTTTCTTTGAACGTTGACTGTTTTCTCAAGAATCAGCTTCACTTGACGGTTGGATATTTCAGCTTGACCACTAGTTTGAGGATGATATGAAGTAGATACCTTATGGTGTACTCCATATTTTTCAACTAATGCTTGCACAATCTTGTTGCAAAAATGAGTTCCACGATCACTGATGAGGTATCTTGGTATTCCAAATCGATGAAGAATATTATTCATCAAAAATTTGACTACAATCCTAGCATCATCTTTCTCCGTAGCAATAGTTTCAACCCATTTAGAAACATAATCTACGGCTAAGAGAATGTAATACTTCTTGTCTGATGGAGGAAAAGGTCCCATGAAATCAATTCCCCATACATCGAAGACTTCAGCAACGAATATAGGTGATTGAATCATCTAATTCCTTTTCGATATACCTCCAATTCTTTGGCATTGTGGACAAGTCTTGCAATACTCATAAAAATCTTTGAAAAGTGTAGGCCAATAAAATCCACATTCCAAAATTTTTCTTGCGGTCTTCTTGTGTCCAAAGTGGCCTCCACATTCATCTCCATGGCAAAATTTCAAAACGGATTGAGTCTCATTGTTGGGAATGCATCTTCTCATGACTAAGTCGGATCCTTACCTCCATAAGTACGGATCATCCCATAAATAATACTTGGCATCACTTATGATCTTCAATGTTTGTCCTCTGCTAAGATCTGAAGGTAGGCGACGAGCAACTAAGTAATTGACAATATCAGCATACCAGGGAAGTTGAGAAACGACAAACAATTCTTCAAAAGGCAGCACTTCATTAATTGCGATTTCCTCTTCCTTGCTTTTAATTCTACTTAGGTGATCGGCAACAACATTCTCAGCCCCTTTCTTGTCTCGTATTTCAATATCAAACTCTTGAAATAACAAAAGCCATCGCATAAGCCTAGCGTTTGCTTCTTTCTTTTTCATTAGATATCTCAATGCAGCATGATCGGAGTAGATTATCACCTTAGATCCTAGGATATACGATCTAAAATTCTCCAAAGCAAAGACAATGGCAAGCATCTCTTTTTCTGTAGTAGTGTAGTTCTTTTGAGCAGCATCTAGGGTTCTTGAAGCATAATAGATAACATGAGGTACCTTGTCAACTCTCTGACCTAGAACAACTCCAATGGCAACGTCACTTGCATCACACATGATTTCGAACGGTAGTTTCCAATCAGGTGGCATCACAATTGGAGTGGTGGTGAGGGCAGTCTTCAATTTATCAAATGCTTCTTTGCAATCATCCCCAAATTCGAACTCTACCTCCTTCTGTAGTAATTTACACATGGGTGCTGAGATCTTTGAGAAATCCTTGATAAATCTTCGGTAGAATCCAGCATGACCTAAGAATGAACGGATATCTTTGACACATGTTGGATATGGCAGGTTCTGTACAACGTCGACTTTGGCTTTATCGGCTTGCATCCCCTCTTTGGATACTACATGGCCTAGAATAATGCCTTGTTTTACCATGAAGTGGCATTTTTCGGCATTCAATACCAATTTGGTTTCAACACACCTTTTCAAGATCAGTTCTAGATTATTGAGACATTGATTGAAGTTGTCTCCATAGACTGTGAAATCATCCATGAAAACTTCAATCTTATCTCCCACATAATCTTGAAAGATACTCATCATACACCTTTGAAAAGTTGCTTGTGCATTACATAAACCAAAAGGCATTCTTGTGTAAGCATACGTACCAAAAGGGCATGTAAACGTGGTCTTCTCTTGATCTTCCGGTGCAATTGGAATTTGAAAGTATCCCGAGTACCCATCCAGAAAACAATAGTAGGCCTTGCAAGCTAATCTTTCCAACATCTGATCAATGAATGGCAACGGAAAGTGATCCTTCCTTGTGGCGGAATTCAGCTTTCTGTAGTCGATGCATACTCTCCATCCATTCTGCAATCTTTGAGGAACTAGCTCTCCATCCTTATTTACTACAACAGTGAATCCGGACTTCTTTGGAACTACTTGGACCGGACTTACCCATTTACTATCTGATATAGCAATAAATGAGACCAGCTCCAAGTAATTTGAGAACTTCATCTTTAACAACTTCAGCAAGGTTCGAATTTAATCTTCTCTGTGGCTGTTGAACTGCTATTGCATCATCTTCAAGTCGAATCCTATGCATGCATACAGTAGGACTTATTCCTTTAATATCAGCTACAGTCCATCCAATGGCTTCTTTGTATTCCTTCAAGACTCTGATTAGTTGTTCTTCTTGTAAATCATTCAATTTACTTGAAATAACAACAGGCAGGGTATCATTATCTCCAAGGAAAACATGTTTTAAGCCTTCAGCAAGTGGTTTCAGCTTGACTTCTGGAGGTTGAATGATAGATGGTAACGGCTTGGGTGTTGGCTTCAGGTTGATCTAAGAAATCGTCTCCACCTCTTCGTTGAATGATAGTTCTCTAACAGTTCCTACTATCTCTTCTGGCATCTCGACATCTGCTTCTTCAACGTATTGTTGATGTAAACTTTTGGTGAGGATCACCTTAAGTTCATCTTCTTGATTGAGTGCTTGTACTTCTTCAGAGTAAATACCAATTGTGTCAATGGAATAGATAGAATGAATTTCGGCAGGAGCTTTCATTGCTTCAGTTATGTTGAATACAATAGGCTTTCCATCGAATTCCATAGTGATTGTTCCTTCTTGTGCGTTGAATTTCATACTTGCTGCAATCAAAAGCGGTATTCCTAACAGTAGTGGCATTTGAGGTAGATGAATGTCATCCTCACTCATCTTCAAGACATAGAAATCTGCAGGAAAAACAAAATCTCCTATCTGCACTAAAACATTTTCAGCTAAACCTTCAAGTTTATGGTTAGTTCTATCAGCAAATTGGATAATAAGATCAGTTTCAAGCAGAGGTTCTATTCCTAATTGTTTATAAACAGAATAAGGCATGATATTAATCAAAGATCCATATTCACATATAGCATTGCCTACTTCATTCTTTCCTATACTACAAGAAATAGAAAAGGAACCTAAACTATTGCATTTATGATGCAATTTCCTTTGATAAGCAGCAGATATATTTTCATCTATGCAGACATATTTTTCGACATACTTATTTTTATTATTGCATAATTCTCTAAGGAAAGAAGCATACCTGGGTACTTTGACTATTTCATCAACTAAAGGAATGTTTACCTCTAATTTCCAAAGTAAATTGAGTTGTTGAGCAAACCTGTGAGGGAATGGGAGTGGATCATACTTAGCTTGCATCTCCTCCATCCATTCTTCTTCTAATTGTTGATGTTCATTATCTGATGTGGCAGGTACATCTTCTTTGATCTTGGTTGAAGTCTCCATATCTCCTTGTCTTGGTTCATCGAATACATCAATTGGTAATGATGTATCAGGGAAAACAGGTGCTAGAGGTGAAGATATCGCAGGTTGTAATAGATTATCATGTAATCCCAACTCTTGCGGGTATCGACATGGAGGTTCTCCAATGGCGTTGATCCCACATCCTTGTATGTTTCCTCTCATAGGTCCTTGCGGCTCATATGGGGGAATTTGAGCATAAGCTTGTGATTGGATATTCATGAAATTAGCAAACATCGTTGCTAAATTTCCACATTGAGCAGTCAATGAGGATATGGTGCATTTGGTTTCATCTACGAACTCTTTCAGTTCCTTGCCGATTTCCGATACCTCTGATTCCTTTGCTGCGTCGGCTTCATTGGTTGTACCAAATTGATGTATATTCTCCACCATAGTGTTGAGCAGCTTCCTTGCTTCTTCAGGAGTTTTGAATGTAAGGCCTCCTCCAGTAGCAGCGTCAACATAGGTGCGATCCTCATAGATAAGGCCATTATAAAAGTGTTGGATCAAAAGTGCTTCGCTGATGTTGTGGTAGGGGCAACTTGCGCAGATCTGGTTATATCTCTCCCAGTATTGGTACCACTTTTCGCCTTGTAATTGTTGACAAGTGTTGATCTTTCTTCTGACATCAGCACGCTTAGCTTCCGGAAAGTATTTGTTCAAAAATACTGTCTCCATCTCTTTCCAAGATTTTATGGATTTGGGTGGTAGTCTTAAGAACCATTCTTTTGCTTTTCCGTCTAATGTGACAGGAAAAGTTCGAAGTTTCACATCCTCTTCAGGCATCCCAGTGATTGTGGCACACTTCAGAAAGAAACTTTGCAGATGTTCATTAGGATTCTCATGATGTTCTCCTTGAAAAATCGGCAACATACGGATTACTCCTGGCTTCAATTTGTAAGACATATCCATGGCTGGATAGTCAACACAAAGGGACGGCAATTCACAGTTGAAATTCAGCTCTCGTAACGTTTGTGATTGCTCCATTGGATCTTTTCTGCAAAACAAAGATGATCAAGTGCAAATCTAATAGAAAATAAAATAAGAGAAAAAGAAATTTAAACACAATCTCCCCGGCAACGGGGCCAAAATTTATGATCAGTCGTCAGCAATCATAAAAATAATTATCCCAACAATTACTAACTAAACTAACTAGGGCAAGTAGGGGTCGAACCCACAGAGAGATCGGCATTTCCTTTTCTCAAACAAAACAAATTAATAGAGAGAATTTTAGAAAGGAATTAAAATTAAATCTAACTAAGTAAATTAACTAAGTAAGCAATCAAGAAAATTAAAGAAAACGATTAATCAAAAGCAGTGAATATTATGAGAAAATCAATTAAATAGGAACCTCCAACATAGAATTAATATCCCTCTTGACAACAATAACATGGATCATTGATATCTAAAGATTATGAGAACCCTAGATTACCAATTAAAGTCAATCTATCCCTTTTATTCTTTCAGCAATCAATTACTTTCTTAGGGCTTAAAGATCACTTAGGAATAAAGCATGAAGAACAAGTAATTTAATAACAAGCACAATGAGAAATTTCTCGTCCATTGATTCTTTTCTCTCTTGGATGGAGGATTAATTCACATCCAATTGCTACATAAAATTAAGTTGGAGTGATTAATTCACAACTTAATCTAGCCAATGCTAACTCAATTTATCATGATAGTGTCGACCCAATCAATCAAAACAAGCAACATAGAATTCATACAGAGATCCAAGAAATACTCAAATAAATTCTACATTGGAGAAAAGAAAAGGATTACTCACTCATAAATTGAGTGAGCATCCACAAATAAGAAGAAGAGAAGCTATCTATGGATGAGGAAGAGAAGGGGGCAGCGGCTCCTAGGGTTTTCTCATCCAAATCTTCAACTAAACAATATAACTTATGAGAATAAAATTACACATTAAATCTAGACCTAAGGTGGCTATTTATAGTGGAGAAACAAAGGTAGGGCGGTTTAGGGCTGACTTAGACTCCAAGTTGGATTAGATGTCAGCCTAGAGCAGAATCCAAGTCAAAATAGGATTCTGGAATTTTCTAGATTTCTGCAGAAAATTCGACTTGAGATTCGGGCTTGAAGATGGCAGAACTGGGTTTTGCACTTCAAAGGAAAGTTGTAGATCTCGGAGTTACCTTTCCAACGTCTACTCATGGGCTTAAAATGGATATCTGAGCAGAAAGTTATGGCCTTTCTTCCGAAACTGCACCATTTCCTACTCCAAATAGGACTAGTTACGGGAAATTACGGGATTTGGATATTTTAGAGGGTCCAATTGGTATTAATAGGGATTTTAACTCCAATTATGGACTTATATGGGCTGAATATAATCCCATATAAATTATCCAAAAATCCTTAACTTCCGGACTTCTTCTAAGCTTGGCTTCAATCCTTTGCAAATAAGCTTCAATCTTCAATTCTAGCTCCTTGAAATAATTCTTCAATGATCTTCAAATCTTCAAATTATATTCAAGAAATCTTCAAACACGAACTTTGCATCTCCAAATCTATACTCAAAATTACTTTGCTAATATATGTGTAAAAAGTCATCAAAATAGCTCCAAAAGTAGTGAAAACAAGCAAATTCTCAATTTCACTTCTCATAAAGACTAAAAACACAAATACTTAGAGAATAAGGTAAAAATGCATATAAAAGTGGCAAAAAGTATAGAAAAATGGCCATAAAAATATGCATAATTTGAGCTCGATCAATTTGAAGTATGTTTTTCTTGGAGACAAGGAAACATTTCCTGCAATCATCTCAAGCAAATTAACCCAAGATCAAGAGGAAGAGTTAATTAGAATCTTGAAGAAGTACAAAAAAGCTTTGGGATGGACGATTGCTGATATCAAGGGGATTAGTCCTGTTGTTTGCATGCATAGGATCCGTTTGCATGCTGTTCCAGTAAGACAACCACAAAGAAGGTTAAATCCAAATTTGACTGAACCAGTCAAGGAAGAAGTTCTTAAACTACTTGGAGCTGGACTTATTTACGCTATTTCAGATAGTAAGTGGGTTAGCCCTGTCCAAGTAGTACCCAAGAAATCTAGATTCATTGTTGTGGAAAGCAAGGATGGAGAACTAGTTCCTCAAATACTTCAAAATGGATGGAGAGTGTGCATCGACTATAGGAAACTAAATTCTGCTACAAGGAAGGATCATTTTCCACTCACTTTCATGGATCAAATATTGGAAAGGCTAGCTTGTCGTGCTTAATATTGCCTTTTGGATGGTTACTCAGGATACTTTCAAATACCAATCGCCCCAGAAGACCAAGATAAGACAACATTCACATGTCCCTTTGGTACGTATGCCTATACTCGAATGCCCTTTGGTTTGTGCAATGCCCTTGCAACATTTCAAAGGTCTATGATGAGCATTTTCCAAGACTACCAAGGACAGATAATGGAGGTATTTATGGATGACTTTACTGTTTATGGAGATGATTTTCATAGATGCTTGCATAACCTAGAGCTTGTGCTGAAAAGATGTGTCGAGACCAACTTAGTACTAAATGCTGAGAAGTGCCATTTTATGGCCGAATAAGGCATTGTGCTAGGTCATGTGGTTTTCAAGGATGGGTTACAAGTAGATAAAAAAAGATTGATGTCATTCAGAATCTACCTTACCCCACTTGTGTTCGATATGTTCGCTCATGTTTAGGTCATGCTGGATTTTATAGAAGATTCATCAAGGATTTCTCGAAGATATCTGCACCAATGTGTCATTTGCTTCAGAAAGATGTTGAATTTGAGTTTGGGGAGGATTGCAAGGAAGCATTTGATAAGTTGAAGATTGCCCTCACCACAACCACCTGATTGGAATCTACCTTTTGAGATCATGTGTGATACGAATCTAGTTGTATTAGATTCAAATCCAACCTTTGAATATCCACCAAAGTCGACTTGAACTTCTTCAACTCCTAGACTTGTATGTCGATGATCTTCACAAAGCTATCCCTCCTCTTTCGTCGGCCTTAAGCACTCAATTAGACCTGCAATTGAATTCTCAAGATCACAAGATTCACAAACAACTAAGTTATCTCAACCTAATTGCTTGCTAGGACTCTACAAGATGAAGAACCCTAAGTTTGCTCAAACTAGAACAATGAAGCCAAAGAAATCGATTTGGGTATAAACCTCTCAACTTTATTGATTAACTTGACTTATGTTTACAAGAGGGGGATGGTCCCTTTATATAGTAGTAGGGGACGCATAACCCTTCTCCTAAAACTAAAAGGAAAACATTACATAAAGGAAGGAACAAGGAAATAGCCTACTCTTTGTCCTACTAGGAAAAGTAAATACATAACTTAATTAAGCAAGGATTGGACTTAGTCAAACAAGGCCCAACCCAATGTCTTCTAAACTAAATAAATAACTAATCTAGGATAGAATAAAGGCCCAATGACCGAATTACACAATATTAAGCCTAATGCTCATCGATGGATATCATGGTGCACAACATGGAATCGTTTGGTATATTCCTTGTTGTGTGATCTTCAAATCGGCCCAATGAGTCTTCAATGGTCTTCAATTCTTCAAGATGAGATCTTATAAAGCCCACCAAAGCTTCCTTAAACCTTTTAGCCCAAGCCCTTGTGATTGGACCCAACGGCATAGACAAAGGATCGCGTGGCCGGGCATGGCCGAGTTGTTTGGCCAGTTGTAGTCGGACATGTCCATGTCGCGTGGCCGGTGATGGCCGGACATGTCCATGTCGCGTGGCCGGTCTTGTGGCCGGTGTTGCGCGGCTTCTCCAAGCAATGGCCGGTCACTTGTGCCTCCATCTCCATGCTCCTCCAAGCTAGCATCGATGACATCTACATGATCTTCATTGGCTCCAATGTGTTCTTCTAAGCCATGATAAGCCCTTGGCGCATCAATGTGTGATGCAAGTGATGTTGCACTTGGAGCTGTTCTAGGTCAAATAGTAGATAAGATACCTCAAGTCATCTACTATGCTTCAAGAACTTTGGATTCTGCTCAGAGGAATTATACAACCACTAAGAAAGAGATGCTTGCTGTATTTTTTGCATTAGAGAAATTTCGGCCATACATCTTGGGATCGAAGGTGACAATCTATTCAGATCATGTAGCACTTCGATATCTCATGGCCAAGAAAGAAACCAAGGCTAGACTCATGCGTTGGCTTTTGCTTTTTCAAGAGTTTGACTTGGAAATTAAAGACAAGAAAGGAGCCGAAAATGTAGTGGCTGATCATCTAAGCAGAATTGAAGGTAAGGAGGAAGGCATTGTACTCAATGAAACACTACCCTATGAGCAATTATTTGCTATTTCCCACATACCTTGGTATGCCAACATTGCAAACTTTTTGGTGACAAGGAAGCTACCCCTAGATGCAAGTAGAGGAGTCAAAGCCAAGATTGTAAGTGATGCTAAACATTATCTTTGGGATGATCCACATCTATGTAGGTATGGTTCTGATCAAGTGATAAGGCGTTGCATCCCTGATGAAGATATTCAATCAGTGTTGAAGTTCTGCCATACTTATGCATGTGGAGGTCATTTTGG
The DNA here is from genome assembly GCA_001974805.1 of Corchorus capsularis. NCBI lineage: Eukaryota > Viridiplantae > Streptophyta > Magnoliopsida > Malvales > Malvaceae > Corchorus > Corchorus capsularis. Next base: position 44,580 of record AWWV01007268.1, read on the forward strand.
ACATAAGAAGACCGCAAGGAAGATTTTGGATAGTGGATTCTACTGGCCAACAATTTTTCGTGATTCTTATGAGTTTTGCAAGACATGTCCAGAATGCCAAAAGATGGGAAACATTTCCAAGAGACACCAAATGGTTCAAAATCCCATCTTCGTGGTGGAGATCTTTGATGTATGGGGAATAGACTTCATGGGACCATTTTCTTCCTCTGGTAAGAAAGTGTACATCTTGTTAGCTATGGATTATGTCTCCAAGTGGGTTGAAGCCATTGCTACAGAAAAGGATGATGCAAAGACTGTGGTTAAATTCTTGAAGAGCAACATCCAAGAGCTCTCATTAGTGACAAAGGTGCTCACTTTTGTAATATGCTTGTGCAATCATTAGTACAGAAGTATGGAGTGGCACACAAGATATCCACATCATATCACCCTCAAACTAGTGGTCAAGCTGAAGTGTCCAATCGTCAAGTGAAACCAATTCTCGAGAAGACTGTGAACGTGAATAGAAAAGATTGGAGCTTGCGATTAGATGATGCTTTATGGGCTTATAGGACTGCTCTTTCAAAACACCGATTGGTATGTCACCATACCGAGTTTTGTTTGGAAAGGCATGTCACCTACCTGTGGAATTGGAACATAAGGCATGGTGGGCAATCAAGCAATGCAACCTCAATTTTGATCAAGATGGTTCACAAAGGAAGCTTCAATTGCAAGAACTCGAGGAGATTAGGAATGATGCATATGAGAGCGCGAGGATCTACAAGGAAAAGACCAAGGCAATTCATGATCGAGGGATTCTGCACAAGAATTTCTATGAAGCGCAAAAGGTTCTTTTATACTATAGCAAGTTGAAGTTGTTCCCCTGGTAAGCTACAATCAGGATGGCATGGACCTTATGAAGTTTTCAAAGTGTTTCCAAGTGGAGCCTTTGAAATACGTAAACCTGGTCAATCTGAGATCTACAAAGTAAATGGACAACGGCTCAAACCATTCTTTGAGTGAGAGCAAACATATTCGCTGGAGGAAATCGACTTGGAAGATCCAATCTACCTTCCTTCTGAAGAGTAACATTGGGAAAGTCAAGCTAATGACTTCAAACAAGTGCATATTGGGAGGTAACCCAATTCAATTTAACTAACTTCTAACCCTTATATTTTTGCTTTTTTGTGTTTTTTAATTTTGTAGGATTCTAAGATCTAAGCAACACCAAGGAGGCAAGGGAAGTATACTCATACTTTGATTATTCTTATTTGTGAATTTTAATTAATGATTAAATTTACATATTTGAATTGAGGAACATAAGAATTGTAGTTGCAAAATCGCATGGGGACCCATATGTTTCAACTGAGAACCCATGTCAATACTTTGAAACCCCATGTCAGAATGCCACAGCACCCTAGGGCAGGAGGCCCGACTGCCGCTGGGCGCCCAGGCAGAATGCTTAAGCACCCAGTCGACAGCCACCGGGGCCCCAGTTAAGGCAGAGCCCGTTTGCCTCTGGGAGCCCAGGCGTAATGCCTCAGCACCCAGGCGACAAGGCCCATCACCCAGCTCGGCCCCTTACAGTTTGACAACCGGACTCCAATTCCAAATTGGACTAGGATTTCAATCCTAAACCAATTTAACTCCGAATTTTCTCTCCTCCAATCAGGTTTGAGCTCTTTCTAGATGTTTCCTAGGTAAATTCCTTTACTTATTCTCCAAGTCTAGGTTAAATTCTCCTAGAACTTTGATTAATTCACTATATAAAGGGAGTTCCACCCTTTTATTTTCTTCACATCACCACCGCCGAACTTAGAGATTTGTTGAATTTATCTTTTGATCACTTGTTTTTGTCGACAAACACATAGCAACATGGCTGATTCTGAAGAACAATTTGAAGCTTTGAGAGGTCAATTCAAAGATTATGGGAGCTTGTATGATGAGAATTTTGAAGGCCGATTCACAAGGGAGGATTGCCGTGAGATCCTTGCAATGGTGGACAACCTTCTCCCCGAAGATGTAGTTTCCAAACCCGGTTTCAAAGCTCGAATGATATCCCAAGCTATGTGGAAGAAGGTTAAGGCCGCATATAAGGAGCAAGTGAAAAGGGAGAATGCCGAAATTGATGATGATGGCATGCCCAACGCTAAGTTTTTCTCTCAAGAAAAGCCTCGCTTTGGACAACCTCGCTACCACCACCGAAGAGGACTTTCAAGGAGATCCAAGCAATGGATGGGAGCAAGGCCAGCACCATGGAGTAATTTGCCGCGCATTGATGGTTATGGAAGGAAACCCTATCGCCCTCCATACCGCCCTCCACCCATGTCGTGCCGCTATGCCCCATACAACCCCTATGCTGCATCTTCCTCTCACCAAACTCATATGAGACCACCACTTGTTGCTGCCTTGTGTAGGGTTGAGAGATGAGCTCCACTGCCTATGCCTTTGGGAAACAACCTTCTCAAGGTTGAAGAGGTAAAAGAAAAGTCTTTTGTTTCAATTTCTTCTGAATCTGACCCATGTTTAGACCTCAATTGTAAGTCCAAAGATGATGGAGAGGAAGTTGAGCAAGAGGAGGAACGAAAAAGAGTCAATCAGTCATCTTGTTTTTATCAAGATTAAGAGCATATGTGATCGTGTGTTGCAAATTCAAGAGGAACTCAATGGCATTGTCCAAAACTTGGAGGAATTTGTTGAGCTTATGGAGAAGGCTATTGATGAGCCTATTGATTAAACTTAGCTCTTAGAAATCTTAATTTTACTTTTATGCACTTAGGTAGTAGTTATTTATTTTAAGCATGTTTTTATTTTTTTCTATCAATAAGACCATTAAGTTTTTCCCTTTCGCTTTTCGCTTTTTAATTTGATTATTATCTTTAAGTCTAAGTTACAACTTCATCAACCATACAAGGTATGCCTCTCAACCTTCAACTTTTTAATTTTCGCAAGCAACCTTTACTTGTTTGATTTGTTGTTTACTTTCACATTGAGGACAATGTTGAGTTTAAGTGTGGGGGAGGAGATAGGTGAATGCTTAATATGTTAGTCATCTTAGTTTACTTAAGTTTGTCGAATAATTAAAAAAAACCAAAAAAAATAAATAAAAAGTTTGTGGGTATCGTTCTAGTTAAGTAAACCCTCAGGTGACATAACACCTCCTAAGTACCTCTTCAGTCTTAGGTTGAAATGGCTTGCGTCATGAGCTAAGTGCCGCCGTACACCTATGAAAGTGGAATAATTTTCGCATGTTTAGTCTTAGTATTAACTTTAGGTTTAGTTTTTAGGAATGGTTAGGTAGTTCCTTACCTCTTCAAATTTTGAAAAATTGGATTTTGATTGCTATATACATGTTAAGTGATTGGTTTAATTATGAAAGATTGATGCTTAGAGTATTAAGAATGCTTTAATCTTTGATTAAGTTTTAGCATTTATTTGATTTATTAGGATTAAGCATCATTTGAGATTGTGATATGAGCTTATTTATCCAATGCTTTCATGACTTATTACTTCTAGAACTTGTGTTGAATCTTGACTACATGTATGAAAGTGTGTCATGGTTATGTCAAGTAATAAGTGTGGGGGTATTAAGGGTAGCTATAATCTTTAAAAAGAAGTGGTTTCATGAAAAGAGGAGATGAGATATTTCTGCTTTAAAAAAAAAAAAAAAAACTTGTCCATTGTTGTCACTCTTTTCTTTAACAACAGGAGTTAGTAACCCTTGGGAAGAGGATAAGAGGCATGGAATGCGGAAGTATTGTCCCTCTAGAAAAAATGAGTGTTAGTAACCTCAAAAGAAAAAGGACATTAGTAACCCCTAAATCATGAACACTTCTAAGGTTAGTAACCTTGCTCTCTTAAAAGTAAGCCACCTTTTCTATCCCATCTTAACCCTTGATTAACATCCATGATATTACTTTTTCTTTGAAATAGATGTATACACAAGCTTATGGTAAGTGATAGTCATGCAAAGAGGAGGATGATAAGTAAATTGAATTTCTCTTATTATGTTTACTTAAGAATGATGATACTTGTTATTTCTTGAATTTTAGATTGAGTATTCTCATCATTCTTTGCTATCTTGATTTCATGATTAGATTGTCCTTTGATATGTGTCTGCAATTGAAATCGTTTTAACCTTTCTTTTGAGGGAAGTACACTAGTTTGCTAGGGACTAGCAAAGCTTAAGTGTGGGGGAAATATGATCAGACCAAAACTATGCATATTTTTTTGGCCATTTTCCTATGCTTTTGAATGTATTTATGCTAGATTTTGCCCTATAATGCTTACATTTGTGATTGTAGGTGTTGAAGAGGTAGATTGTTCGAATATGATGTTTTATGTGCTTTTTGGAGCTATTTTGATCGATTTTTGGCACAAAGGTTTTTCATGGACTTTCTTGGAAGAATTTGGAGCTATCTTATTCGTGATTGAAGAATTCATGGAGTCAATTTCGTGCTTCTTGAAGTTATGAAGTTGAAAGCTACAAAGTTCCAAAGCAAAGAAGTAAAAAGAGTTCAAGGGGCAAGAAGACTTGTCGGTCACCAGAGAGACATGGGTGATCAGGCTTAAGATCTGGTTGTTCAAGCCGACCATTTGGGCACCCAGGTAGAGTCGGGACCCTACCCAGCTGGGTCTTCAAGCAAACTACATGGGAGCTGAAGGTGATCATGTGGGCGCCCAGGGGGAGTCGGGTTCCTTATCCATGCGCAAATCAGGATGTCTTCATGCTGAAGCTTCTTCCCTTATTTTTAGATTTGGTGACAGCTTACGAAAACAGCCATAACTTTCGATCTAAAACTCCGTTTGAGACATATGAGTAGGCGTTGGAAAACTAACTCCGAGAGCCACAAATTTCGTGTTTTGCTTGAAGACAAGTTTTGCCGTTATCGTGGACGAAAATGCCACTGAAGTTTCTGCAGACATGTTGGACCTAGAAAAGCCCATGAAATCAAGCCCAAGTTGATGTGTTTAGCCTAAATTCGGCATTTGGAGATAGCCCAGACCTAGAGGACGAAATTCCACTCTTTTGAAGATGGTTTAATGAGGTAAAATGTCTATTTTGTCCTAGGTTAAGTTAGCCCTAATCCCCTAGTATAAATAGGCCTCTTTTCTCTCTAGAAAAGGTTGTTGTTGGCGAATTAGGTTGAAGAATGGAGCTAAGGAAGCCGCCAGCCATACTTTAGATTTTTCTATTCCTTTTTCTTTTGATGGCTACTCAATTCATGAGTAGCTAATCTTCTATTTCTCCAATGTAGAATCATATTGATCTGTTGACATTTAATTTATGGGGAGACTTTTGTTCTTAATAATTAAATTTTTGCTTGAATATTTTTCTTATCTCTGTACTTCATCTTATGTGTTCATGTTTTGCTGGATTTGGAGGCCTACTTATCTTGATAATATGAATGCTGAAGTTAGATTCAAGTTGGCTTAAGTTAAGTCGATGTTGGTCATAAGTGAAAATTGAACTAGAAGTTCTAGATTCATTGGGATATCAAGCCTTGTTGAAATCTTTAGGCCGAGATGGAAATTGATGTAGGCAAGTTTGGTTATGATTTATCAGACATGTGGATAATAAAATCTTAATGCTAGTGCTATGTTGAGGTGGTACCTAAAATAGTACATTAGGAATTGATTTTAGCTAGTAGCAAGATTAATTTGCCTAGCATGTTAGAATATGTTGCTGCATCAGGAGCATGTTTCAGGCCATTTATTCAAGTGAAGTTGTTCAAGATGTTAAGAGGATTATTTTGTTCTAAGGAAATTTGAAGCCTACGTCTTAGGATATATACTACTTTGGAATAATTTATGATGCTTAATTGATTGGCAATTAATATCAAATTCATGTTTTGTGTCAATGATCCATGTTAAACTTGTCAAGGGTGAAATAGGTTCTATGTTGGAGGCTTTCTTTACATAGTTGATTACTTAGTTTACTTTGCTCTTAATTTACTTTGTTAGTTGATAATTTAGAATTCCAATTATCTCATTTTTCAAATTACTCGTTTTTAGTATAATTTATTAGTGAAGAAATTATCCTCTCTCCCTGTTGATTCGACCCCTACTTGCCCTAGCTAGTAGTTATTGGTTTGTGGGGAATTATCTTGTGATTTGATCAACGACCGATCAGCTCCTTTGCTTGTTTTACCTAACTTTAACAATACTTTTGAGATTAAGTGTGATGCATTAGGGGTTGGGATTGGAGCTGTTCTAACGGAAGGTGGGAAGCCCGTAGCCTATTTTACTGAGAAATTGAATGGGGCTGCATTTAATTATCCAACCTATGACAAAGAGTTGCATGCTCTTGTAAGAGCATTACAAACATGGAAACATTATTTGTGGCCTAAAGAGTTTGTGATTCACACCGATCATGAAATCTTGAAGTACTTGAGAGGCCAACAAAAGTTGAACAAACGACATGCTTAGTGGATTGAATTCATTGAGAGTTTTACTTCTGTGGTGCGCTACAAACAAGGTAAGGAGAATGTTGTAGCCGATGCTTTATCAAGGAGGTATGTCTTACTTTCCATGCTTGATTCCAAGTTCCTTGGATTTGAGTTTATTAAGGAATTGTATGCTAGTGATGTTTACTTTCGTGATGTCTTTAAAGCATGTGAAAATTCTGGATTTGGAAAGTATTATAAGCATGATGGATTTTTGTTTAAAGAATCTAGATTGTGCGTGCCTTCTTGTTCTTTGCGTTATGTGCTTGTGAGGGAATCACATGAAGGGGGTTTAATGGGTCACTTTGGAGTTGATAGAACATATGAGATATTGCATGAACACTTCTTTTGGCTTAAGATGCGATATGATGTAGGAAAGCATGTTTCTAGTAGCATTGTTTGTTTGCAACCTAAACCTACATCTAAACCTCATGGATTGTATACTCCTTTGCCTATTCCTCATGAACCATGGACACATATTAGCATGGATTTTGTGTTAGGTTTACCTCGTTCTAGGAGAGGTAAAGATTCTATCTTTGTTGTTGTTGATAGGTTCTAAGATGGCACACTTCATTGCATGTGTTAAAATGGAAGATGCCATTAATGTAGCTAATTTGTTCTTTAAGGCGATTGTTAGACTACATGGAATGCCTAGGACAATTGTTAGTGATAGAAATGCTAAGTTCTTAAGTAACTTTTGCAGAACTTTATGGGCTTAGTTAGGTACTAAGTTGTTATTTTCAACTACTTGTCATCCTCAAACCGATGGCCAAACTGAAGTAGTTAATAGGACTTTATCAACCTTGCTTAGAGCTTTGATTAAGAAGAACTTAAGAACTTGGGAGGATTGTCTACCTCATGTTGAATTTGCATACAATAGAAGCATACATAGTACTACTGGATATTCACCTTTTGAGATTGTGTATGGCTTTAATCCTTTAACCCCATTGGATTTGTTGAGTTTACCTTTGAGTGTGCAAGTTGACACGGATGGACAAAGGAAGGCCGATTTTTTTAAAGATCTTCATGCAAAGGTTAGAGCTCAAATTGAGAAGAAAACACAACACTACATGAAGGTTGCTAACAAAGGGCGCAAAGAGATCATCTTTGAACATGGTGATTGGGTTTGGTTGCGTCTAAGGAAGGAGAGGTTCCCTGAAAAGAGAAAGTCTAAACTTTTACCTTACGGAGATGGTCCATACCAAGTCCTGGAGAGGATTAACAACAATGTATACAAGCTAAATCTTCCTAGTGAATATGGTCATGTAAGTGCTACTTTTAATGTTTCAGACTTATCATTGTTTGATAGTGATGCAGATTTGAGGACAAATCCTTTTCAAGGGAGAGGGGATGATGCGCCAAGGGCTTATCATGGTCTTGAAGAACACAATGGAGACAATGGAGATCATGGAGAGGATGCTCAAATTATGCTCAAACTAGAACAAAGAAGCCAAATATTCGATATGGGTGAATAAACCTCAATTTTATTGATAACTTGACTTCCCTTTACAAGAGGGGGTTGGTCCCTTTATATAGGCATAGGGAACAACCAAAATCCTAAAAATAAGACCTAATTTTCGTGCAAACAAAAGGCTAGGGAAAAACTAGTCCAAGCCCAACTAGGAAAAGGAAATAAAAGCATAAATAAACAAGGATTGGACTTAGTCAAACAAGGGCCAACCCAAATAACATCCAAACTTAAAAATAAGCTAATCTAAGATAAAATTAAGCCCAAATAAAGCAAACTAATGCTAATGGGCTCATGACACGATGTCAATCCGGCCATTTAGAATCAATATCAAGCAAAGTGATGAACTTGTAATTGATTGATGTTTTCTTGTTCCAGTCATCATCAAAGCTCTTCAATTGAACTTGAATGGTCTTCATATCAGCAAGATGACTTCGAACAAGGCCCAATAGTGCATCCTTGAACTTCTTAGGTCTTGATCTTGTAATGATAGACCATTAGGCAAGCATAATGGACCGATTGGCACCTTGTTTGGTCTTTAAACAAGTCCATCGTTGTCTCCATGGTCTCCATGCATCTCCATGCCTCCATGCAGCCCATGCACATCCTTTCCTTGCTCTCCATTGTCATCTTCAAATCCATGCTAAGTCCTTGGCGCATCATTCCCTCCATGAAAAGCCTTGGGTGCACCAGTCTTAACACATGAGATCCAATGAAGGAGCCTACCAGCAAACAAAGTTATCCCAATATTGGTGTGGCCCAACAGAAAGAATAAATATCCCAAAATGGTGATAAGACCCATAGTCAATCCGAATAGGTAAAACGGAAAACTCAAGATGCATCCACCAAATATCCAAAAAGAGTGATAGTGTGAGGCTCAAAAGCTAATCTAATAGAAAGAAAAGTTAATGACCCAATTGCAAATGGTATGACTCCAAAGCTAGAAAGGAACTTTAAAGAAAAGGGAAGTCTCTTTTTTTGTTGTATTTTTCTTTCCAATTCTTATTTCCTTGGATTATGAGTGCAATCAAATAGAGATAATCGCTAAAAGCTAAATACCAGCAAGAGGCTAATCATAATAATAAGATATGCAAAACGTAGTTTAATAAAGCAATGCAATTTTGAAGTGAATGATGCAAAGAAAAATATTTTTGGGTTTTCGAGCCTTGAGTGCAAATGACAATCAAATACTAATTAGAAAAGAATCACTAATTGAATCATCCTACTAAAATGCTGAAATGAACGATCAATGGGGAAAATGACCAAATCGTCCCTAATACCAAATAAATAACCTAAATTAAAGGATATAAGGTCAAAATCGGGTGTCTACAGCTGCCCCTCTTTGTGCGTTTGCTAACTATCAAGAAGTGTGCAAAGAAATAGTTTGCATACTTTTTGAAAGTTAGACAGCGTGCAAAGACGTAGACACCCGTGTTATTTCTTTCCAAGACACTACTAAATAGAACCTGCTTTGAGGTCTACTTTGAAAACTGCTGAAAACTAAGAAAAATGACAGTCTTCGATCAACTTGAGTATACTAAAAACTGTTGAAAACTGAGAAAAATAACCGTCTTCGATCAACTTGAAAATACTAAAAACTACTGAACATTTGTGAGCTGTCATGATCCGTCTTCAGATTCATTCGTGAGCTGTCTTTAGTCTCAATCTTAAAAGCTTTCAGGAGCTGTCTTCAGATCCATCTATGAGCTGTCTTCAGCCTCACTCTTTAAAATCTTTGAGGATCTGTCTTTAGATCCATCTTCGTGAACTGCCTTCACGTTCACTCTTAAATACCAAAAAGGAACTGTCTTCAGACCCATCTTCGTGAACTATCTGAAGATTCATTCCTAAATATCAGTTAGGAACTGTCTTCAGATCCGTCTTTGTGAACTGTCTTCAGATTCACTCTTAAATACCTTTTAGGAACTGTCTTCAAAACCCATCTGTGAGTTGTCTTCAGCCTCAATCTTAAAATCTTTATGGAATTGTCTTCACATCCATCCGTGAGCTGTCTTCAGTCTCTATCTTAAAATCTTTAAGGAACTATCTTCAAATCCATCAGTGAGTTATCTTCAGCCTCACTCTTAAAATCTTTCAGGAACTGTCTTCATATCCATCCATGAACTGTCTTCAGACTCATACTTAAAATCTTTAAGGAAGTGTCTTCAGATCCATCTGTGAGCTGTCTTCACACTACTTAAAAAATGCTAATATAAGGGCGTTTATATAGCGGCGTAAAACGCCGCTATATGATTTTTTAAAATTGAAGATAGCAGCGTTTTAGAAGTGAAACGCCGATACACAAACACCGCTATCTTTAAGCAAAAGATACGGGAAAAAAAATTCCCGCATTTATATTCAAGGAATTATTGAGTTGGCGGCGTTTCTAACTACGAACGCCACTAATTAGAGGCGTTTTGGATTTAAACGCCGCCATATATGGAAGGAGAAATTATTTTTTTTAGGGAAAAATTCCCTCCCCAATATATAATTATAATAATAATTGTATATTTTCCCTAGAAAATATTGACTATATATAGCAGCGTTTATTCGTGAAACGCCGCAATTTTGTGGCGTTTAGCACAAAAAACGCAGCCATATATGGAGGGAGAGTTTTTTTTTTCAGGGAAAAGTTCCCTCCCCTAATAGTTATAATAGTAATAATATATTTTTCCCTAGAAAATATTGATTATATATAGCAGCGTTTATGTGTGAAACGCGACAATTTTGTGGCGTTTAGCACCAGAAACTCCACTATATATAATTTAGGGTGGGAGCGGAAAAAATTCAATGTAATATATTTTCCCCCCTAATAATGATTAATTTTGACGAAAAATGTATTTAGGGGCGTTTGTTTTACTTAAACGCCGTAATTTGCAAATTAGAAAAATGGAAACGTTGTTGTTTTGGCATTATACGCCAAGACCCAACCTAAAATTTGCTCAACTTTTTCTTTGCTCATTCGAAAGGAGTCTAAATTCTAAGTCTTCTAAGGTTTATAGCTCTCTTTCCCCTTTATCCTTTCCTTGCGGTTTCGATCGAAATTGATGTTCTTGACACAATTTGTTTTCATCTTCTAATCGCACCATTTCTCCGAAAATAGGCCCTGGATTCGAACCTTTTTTATTCGAAAAATCGCATTCTCAAACCCTAATATTCGAACCCCTTCCTCTTCGATTTGGATTTTGGTCTCGGCAGCGTCACATGCCGGCACTCTCTCAGCAGTCAGCGGCCCTCAAAGGTTCAATTCAAGTGGTTCTGTAGCTTTGTCGAACTTCTTTCCGACTCTCTCCATAGGGAATTTGTCCTGCCTTATACTTGTTTATACCTTAATTTACAATTGAGAGTAAATTGGTCTTCACAAGAATAAAATAAAGATGAGTGGTCAAGATTTGATTCCAAATCCTGAAGAAACTTAGTTTCTGCACGACCTTAGTTCTAACAGAATTAGGAAAATCTTGTAATTAATGACTAAGAGCCGAAATTAATTAATTAATTAATAAATAATTATTATTTTTCAAAATAATTATTATTATTTTCCCCTTGAGTGTCGCCCTTGACTAAGGGAAGTGGTGTGATAGGTCTCAAGGAAGAAGTTTCCTTTGATACTGCTATCAGCTTGGGAGGTAGACAGTAAAAAAGGACGTTGTGTGCCATCTGACCATGCAGATGGAAAATATTTCATGGAATTAAAAAGACTAAGTCGTTCCATATACTCCGGGAAGGCCGCCCTGTTCTCAGGAAGCTGTCTCCTCACCCCTTACACTAAGGAGGCAGAGAGCAAGAGTTCATCAGCAAGTGAAAAATTCACTGAACTAAGGGAGCCAATGGATTTTATCTCTCACATCCCTCACACATGATCACTCTAACGTAGTGTTCAGGCCGCCAAGCTAGTTGCTCCCTCCTGGGAGGCAAACTTGCATTTTGTTCATTTAAGGACAAAAAGGCGAAATCAATGAAATTAATCTAGCTAGGGGGTGCGGCTACAACAGAGGGTTAGACCATAATGATCCTTGGTTCATGTGGACCATCTTGGCTAAGTTTCATCCCAAACGGGCTTAAGATGAAAAACTTATGCATGTTTTTTAGTTAAGGACAATTTGGGGTGAGAAACTAGTTTAGCATGAAGGAGAGCTCGGTGTTACTTAGAATTTTTTCCATAGTTTTATGGAGATAATCGAAGTCTCTTGGCCAAATTTTATCTCAATCAGACTTAAGATGAAAAACTTATACATGTTTTTCAATTAAGAACAGTTTGGGGTGAGAAACCAGTCACCATTAAGGAAAGCTCGATTTTACTTAGAAATTTTTCCATAGTTTTATGGAGATAATCTAAGTCTCGTGGCCAAGTTTCATCTCAATTGGACTTAAGATGAAAAACTTATGCAAGTTTTTCATTTAAGGACAGTTTGGGGAGAGAAACCAAGTTCACCACCAAGGAGAGCTCGGTTTTGCTTGGAATTTTTTCCATAGTCTTGTGGGGATAATCTAAGTCCCTTGGCAAAGTTTCATCTCAATTAGACTTAGAATAAAAAATTTATGCTTGTTTTTCATTTAAGGACAGTTTGGGGTGTGAAGCCTAGTTCACCATGAAGGAGGGCTCGAACTAAGCGAAGATTTTTACCATGGTCTTTATCTGATATACGAACCCTACTAGTGAAGTTTGGGCTCAATCTGAGCTTGTTTGCAACTTTTACCCTCTTTTTAAGTTAAGGACAAATGGCTTTGTCACCCCGGTTTAGCCATGGTTCTTAATTAAAAGATATTTTTATGAACCGAAGAGCTAAATATGGCTAATTAAGAGGGAATTTCGTGGCCATGGTCCTAGGGTTCCAAGACCCAAGTCAAAGAGCCACCTCTTAGCCAATGAAGAGGGTTCATCATATCGGAAACATCAGAAGACTTGCTGTGTGATACATCAAAGGGAAGATTTTCCGCCTGATACATCAGAGGGAAGAATTTTCGCCTGACACATCAGAGGGAGACGTCATAGCCTCTTCTCCACCCTCCTTTCACCTGTTGCATGCAATTAGAAAGAGAAGGAAGCTTCACTGCACCTTCCTGGAGATCTCATCTGACCAATCAGATGGAATTGCCTTCCTCAGCAAGTAAAGCCCACCAAATTTCAAGCCCATGCTGCCCCCTATATAAAGGATTCAACTCCAGATCTTCAAGACACAATTCTCAGATATCACTCATCTCACAAACTTGCTCCGTGCAGAACTCAAGCTCCGTACTTATTTTCTCTCAGGCTCCGCACCTTTTTTCTCTTGTTCATCATGAGTTCTTACTCGTTCTTCAACATTTTCTTCTTTTAATCATTGTCTGCGGACAAAAGATCACTCCAGAAGTGTTATTTTTCTTTCCAATCTTGTCTGCGGACATAAAAACACTGTACTCTTGTTTCTCTCTTAGCAATAACAATCAAGTTATTATTTTTCTTTCAAATCTCAATCAAACAACAGCTCTTGAAGCGCTTATTTAGGAAGTCTTGTTCTTGTGGATCCAATGATTTAAATGCTCCGGTGTGACTTTGATCCAGTCCCCACAAATTGCTCTGATCTTTTAATCTGCTGCTCCGCGCACCAGATCTAGTTTTTACAACCTCTTTGTCAATTTCTGCAAATTGACTGGCATGCCCCCATGTTGTCATTAAGAACTTTCCGCAAAAACTCTATCAAGAGATTTTTGGCGCAACATCTCTTTTTGGCATGCCCAGTGGGACTGAACAAGATTTGACTTCCTTCCTAAGGCGTCACCAAGAAGCTTTCGTGCCTATCTCTCTGAAGTTCACTTTTTTATTTCATTTTAGTTCCCAGTGGCAAATATGCCGCCAAAAGGTGATGATGGAAAGTCAAGTTATGGCATGCAAACTAGAAGCAAAGCCGTAGTTGACCCTTCACTACCTCTAGACCCTAATTCGAAGATCCTGCTACAATACCTCACCGACGCCATGAATGAAATTTCCTTGGCGCATGAGCAGAAGGTGCAGCAACTCATAGGATCAATAGATCGAATGAAATAGTCACATGAAAAACTTAAGGAAGCCAATGATTCTCTCAAGGTGCAAATGATCCAAAATAGAGAAAACATCATGGCTCAGATTGGTCTGATCGAAAAAGGACATGGGGGCCAAGGACTCAGGGGGCAAAACCAACAACTGCTTGGTGCCCAGCCCGGTGCTCTGCCTCTACAACAAGTCAACAACGAAGAAAGACTTGGGGGGCAAGGGCTCGGGGGGCAAAACAAAAAACTGCTTGGTGCCCAGCCCGGTGCTCTGCCTTTGCAACAAGTCAACAATGAGGTGAACAACCAACAAGTTCCACCTCCACCTCCTCTCTTTCATGGAGCCATCCAACCTAGACTTGGAGGTGAAAACAACCTTGTGAATCAACAAGAAGCTGTTGACAACATTGACGGAGACGTCAACATTGTCGAACCTCGAGCCATCGCCTATGTGCCACCTCAAGTAAGGAACGACAATGGTCATGGTCATGGTCATGGTGGAAGGAATGGCTATCAACGCAATCCTCCTCAAGCTGTTGGGATGCAAGGTCTAGTCAATCAGAACCACATCAGGGAGATGATTGAAGACATGATTAGTCCAGCATACCGAAGGGTTGGTCGGCCATCCTTCCAGAAGCCCTATCCTGAGGAGTATGATAGACTCTATCCACTCCCTCGAGGATACAAGGTCCCTGATTTCACTTGTTTCTGTGGAACTTCAAGTGAGCAGACGACCTTGGAACACATTGCTCGCTTCACCGTGCAATGTGGAGAGGCTAACTTTGGATATCATAAGCTTCGTCTCTTTCCTAACTCTGTCACTGGAGCGGCATTCACATGGTACATTAACCTACCGCCTAACTCTGTGAAGACATGGGAAGAGATGGAGAGGCTATTCCACACGCAGTTCTATAGAACTGAACTAGAAGTCTCCATGGCTGACCTGTCATGCCTCAATCAGAGGAAAGGAGAGTTGGCTGAAGAATACTTAGCTCGCTTCATGAAGCTAAGGAACAGATGTCGCACCCCACTCCCTGAAGAAGAGTTTCTGCGCCTAGCACACAATGGACTTGACATGGAACTTCGAAAGAAATTTGAAGGAGTTGACTTCAGAGATTTCTTCGAGATGTCAACCAAAGTTGCAAGATATGAAGCTCTCCTACGAGAGGACAACGAACGAAGAAGTTCATCTTATGGCAATTACTATTAAGAGCCAAATTTTGAACTCGGAGTTGCTGAGGTCAAGGCTGATCGGCCTATTGATTGTCCATGCCTAGTAAAGGTAGGAGTTGGACATCCTCAGACACAAGAGAGGTTTGCCACCATGTACCAACACCAAGCAGAAAATAACCCGCACGAAGGAAGTAAAACTTATTCAATTGATATCTCAAAAATGAATGAAGTTTTTCACTTTCTGCTTAAGTCTGGCATGATTAAGCTTCCTCCAGGACATGTCCTTCCTTCAGCTGAGGACATCAGAGGAAGAGAGTACTGCAAGTACCACGACTCCTGGAGGCATTCAATCAACAACTGTACTGTATTCAAAAATATGGTACAAGAGAAGATAGAAAAGGGAATGCTAAAGTTCCCTGAGCTTCCCAAGAAGGATATAGGAGTCAACAAGGATCCTTTCCCAGCTCGTACACACATGGTTTCGTTTAATCTTCCAGAACAAAGACAACTAACCAGTGAGGATGGAGGGGAAAAACAGGATTCTCTTCACCACATGTTCTTACATGAACATGTAAGTGGTGCAGAAAGCAATAAAGGAGACTCCCCTTTCAAAGAGAGAGATGTATCCTACCTCCAAGGAGATGCTACCTGCACTATACTTCTAGTGATCTTGGTAGCGCCTTGGAAGGGGTGATGAGTAAGATGGAAGCTAGAATCCAAGAGATGATGCAGGAACAAACAACAAAAAATGAGAATGGCTTCAAACAAGTGCAAGAAGCCATCTTTCAGATAGTAGCAGCACTCGGGGGGCAAGAGAAGTAGCAGGTGATGCCACCCTTGGTCGCACTGCCTCAGTTGCATCCACATCAAGTTGTCATACTCCATCCACACCAAGTGGCCACCCAAGTCTCACCTCTTGTAGAAGAAATTGTTGACAAGGTGATGGCTAACTTTTGAAAGAGTGGACACTTGTTCAAAGAGGAAGATGTTGCTCAACCATTGACCCCAAGGTCAGTGGCAGTGAAACACAAGGCTCCTAGAAGAAAGTTGGAGTTTTCTCCACCTAGGGCAAAGTAGCAGGTGGCGCCATCCACTATAAAAGTGACGCTACCCACCTATTCATCTACTTTATCTTCATGTAGATGGGTGCAACCAAAACAAACTCCAACCTCTCATGCACAACCAAAGGCGATCCAGTCAACTTCAAAGGCTCAAAGTGGCGTTTGGCGAAGGATTGAACGTCCAAAAATCTTTAGCCAACCTACTAGGCAAAATAAGAAGACTTGGAGAAGGCAAGAACTCCGCAAAAGAGCCAAGGCAAGAAAAGAAATGGAGATGAATACGAACTCCACACCCAGGAATCTACTACTGGCTCCACCACCTCCAATATGGATAATGGTGATGATGAGTTTTCTCCAATCAAAGAAGATGTTGGTGTCACTACTTCATCTAGTGATGATACCACTTCTACAAGTAACACCACCCCTATTACTGAAGTTATTAATAACGACAGAAGTATGGGAAGTGGTGAAGATGATAACACGAGTCTATTGCCTCATGAAGATGGTGAACACTCGGGGGGCAATGAAGATGGCGCTGAAAGTGGTAAAGATGACTTCACTGAACATGATGATGATCAACTTAACAAAGACGAAGTGGTAAATGAGGAAGTTACGCTCGGGGGGCAACTTTCTAACCACTCTGACTTTGAGGAAGTTGACAGCACCATGGAAGTCACCAACTCCAAGGAGATTGAAGACTCTCCCAAAATCAAAGAATACAAAGATGACTCGGAGTTTGAGAACTCTTCAGAATTTGATGCTCAAAAGGGTGAAAGTCTACTTGATGATGATGAAGCTCTTCAGGCACACGCCAACCCAACATTGGGGCAAATGAATTCTAATTCAATGGCCTTGGTGTAGTTCTTTGCAGAGGCCATTAATAGAATGTCTTTGGTACAAGACCAAAAGCTACAGTAGCTGGTGGAGTCGACTGCTCGAATAATGGAGTCAAATGCTCAACTTAAGGAGTCAAACGACTTACTAAAAGAGCAAATGACTCGAGACCAAGAAAACATCCTAGCCAGGATTGAAAGGATGGAAGAAATGCTCGGGGGGCAAGAAAGATGGTGCTAAGGACTTTGTCCTCACCAAGTTCATATGAAGCTTAGTGGATAAAGCCGCCCCAACAGCAAATACGGCCTTTAAAATAAATAAATAAAATACAAAGTTGTTAATTTAACAATTTTTGTTAATACAACAAGTTGGTCAAATTAAATTTTACCACCTTAAAATTATTTCATAATTTTATTTTGGCAAAAATATTAATTATGGCTGCCAAAATTAATTATGTTAATAATTTAAGAAAAATAAAGTAATCTTTTGCCAAAATTAACCAATTAGGCCGAAAATTGCAAAAATCCTAACCCTAAAAACCTAATCGCAAAGCTACCAAAATTGCAATTTTTGCAAATTGGGTTCGCGGCTTCTAGGGTTTGGATCCTCATCAAGTTAGGTTTTTTTCCTAAGTAATTTGACCTAATTATGGGAGGAAAACACCTAATCCTAATCGGTTTTGGCTAGACTAAACATCTAGGTCGGAATTGAACTTTAATTTTTGGCCAATTAAGGCCAAATTATCCCAACTAGGGTTCATCACCTATGCCAATTAAACCCTAGCCCTAATTCTATTAAATTAACATGATTTATGCCATATGATACATGATTATATGCAGCAACATGTTAATTAGAAGATTTATGGCAAAAATTAAATCCTAAGCCGAAATCTACATGATTTTTGCTAGGGTTTTTGCCAATTTCTTCACCAAATTAATTTGGATCTTAAACCAAATCAATCCTCTAAATTCCAGCAGCTATAACATCACAGAATCATCATCAAAGTCGGCATCTACATGATCCTTGCCAATAAGAGCTGTGGCTTGAATTGCTTGGCATGGAGGAGGACTTTGCTTGATGATTTTTGTTGTTGAAACCTTGATCTTTGGAAGCCATTGAAGCTTGAAAATTTGGTGAAATTTTTGGCTAAGTATGGTACAAAGGACTGAGGTCGACGTTGGATAGGAAAATAAGGAGGAATTTCAGCTTAAGACCAATTTCCTTTTTTACAAGCTCAAGTCCTTTCCTTTTAGATCAAGGACTTAAGCTTGGAGGGGAGGCATTGTTTATACCTCAATTTACAATTGAGGATAGATTGGTCTTCACATGAATAAAATCAAGATGAGTGGTCAAGATTTGATTCCAAATCCTGAAGAAACTTAGTTTCTACACCACCCTGGTTCTAACAGAATTAGGAAAATCTTGTAATTAATGACTGAGGGCCAAAATTAGTGAATTAATTAATAAATAATAATTATTTTTCAGAATAATTATTATTATTTTCCCCTTGAGTGTCGCCCCTGACTAAGGGAAGTGGTGTGATAGGTCTCAAGGAAGCAGTTTCCTTTGATACTACTGTCAACTAGGGAGGCAGACAGTAAAAAAGGAAGTTGTGTGCCATCTGACCATGCAGATGGAAAATATTTCATGGAATCAAAAAGACTAAGTCGTTCCCTATACTCAGGGAAGGCCGCCCTGTTCTTAGGAAGTTGTCTCCTCACCCCTTGCAATAAGTAGGCAGAGAGCATGAGTATGTCAGCAAGTGAAACACTCACTGACCTAAGGGAGGCATGGGATTTTATCTCTCATATCCCTCACACATGATCACTCTAACATAGTGGTCAGGCTGCCCAGCTAGTTGCTCCCTCCCGGGAGGCAAACTTGCATTTTGTTCATTTAGGGACAAAAAGGCGAAATCAAGGAAATTGATCTAGCTAGGGGGTGCGGCTCCAATACAGAATTAGACCATGATGATCCTTGGTTCATGTGGACCATCTTGGCTAAGTTTCATCCCAAACGGACTTAAGATGAAAAACTTATGCATGTTTTTTAGTTAAGGACAGTTTGGGGTGAGAAACCAGTTTACCATGATGGAGAGCTCCGTTTTACTTAGAATTTTTTCCATAGTTTTATGGACATAATCTAAGTCTCTTGGCCAAATTTTATCTCAATCAGACTTAAGATGAAAAACTTATACATGTTTTTCAATTAAGGACAATTTGGGGTGAGAAACCAGTTGACCATGAAAGAGAGCTCGGTTTTACTTAGAATTTTTCCATCATTTTATTGAGATAATCTAAGTCTTGTGGCCAAGTTTCATCTCAATTGAACTTAAGATGAAAAACTTATGCAAGTTTTTCATTTAAGGACAGTTTAGGGAGAGGAACCATGTTCAACACCAAGGAGAGCTCCATTTTACTTGGAATATTTTCCATAGTCTTGTGGAGATAATCTAAGTCCCTTGGGAAAGTTTCATCTCAATCAAACTTAGAATGAAAAACTTTTTTTTGTTTTTCATTTAAGGACAATTTGGGGTGTGAAGCCTAGTTCACCATGAAGGAGGGCTCGAACCAAGCCAAGATTTTTACCATGGTCTTTGTCTGATATATTAACCTTACTGGTGAAGTTTGGGCTCTATCCGAGCTCGTTTGCAACTTTTACACTCTTTTCAATTAAGGACAAGTGGCTTTGTCACCCCGGTTTAGCCATGGTTCTTAATTAAAAGATATTTTTATGAACCGAAGAGCTAAATATGGTTAAGTAAGAGGGAATTTCGTGGCCATGGTCCTAGGGTTCCAAGACCCAAGTCATAGAGCCACCTCTTAGCCAATCAAGAGCGTTCAGCCAATCGGAAGCATTAGAAGACTTGATGTGTGATACATCAAAGGGAAGATTTTCCGCCTCATACATTAGTGGGAAGAATTTTCGCCTGACACATCAGAGGGAGACGTCATAGCCTCTTCTCCACCCTCCTCTCACCTATTGGATGCAATCAGAAAGAGAAGGAAGCTTCACTGCACCTTCCTGGAGATGTCATCTGACCAATCAGATGGAATTGCCTTCCTCAGCAAGTAAAGCCCACCATATTTCAAGCCCATGCCGCCCCCTATATAAAGGATTCAACTCCAGACCTTCAACACACAGTTTGGCAAGATTTTAGAAAATATTCTCATTATGATTCAATTCTTATAATTTATTTATTATCATCCACTATGTAAGTTTCCAATGTTCATGGATGCTTCCAATTTACAAATTAAAAAAAAAATGTAAATTAAAAAATCACAGTTCCATGTACATGGATGCTTCCAATTTGTTGGCAAAGATCACATAGATTTCGACTTTGATGATGATTATGTGGTGTCATAGCTGCTGGAATTTTAGATGATTGATTTGGTTTAAAATCCAAATTAATTTAGTGAAGAAATTGGCATGAAACCCTAGCAAAAATCATGTAGATTTTAACTTAGGTATTAATTTTTGCCATAAACCTTTCAATTAACATGTTGCCGCATATAATCACTTAGAAAATAGCATGATCACATGTTAATTAGGTCTAGGGTTCATCGATTAGGGTTATAGACCCTAATTGCAATAATTCGACCTAAATTGGCCAAAATTCCGAATTCAATTCGGCCTAGATCTTAAATCTGGCCAAGATTGATTAGGATTAAGTGTTTTCCTTAGGTAATTTGGTTAACTCACTTAAGAACAAAACCCAATTTGATGAGGATTGTAACCCTAGCATGTCGCGGCCTTGTTTGCAAAATTTGCGACCTTGTGCGGCATGCAATTTAATCCCTAGGTTTAGGGTTTTAGTAATTTTCGGCCTTTTTGGTTAATTTAGGGAAAAAATTAATTTAATTTTCTTAAATTATTAACATAATTAATTTCGGCAGCCATATTTAATATTTTTTCCAAAATAAAAATTATGAAATGATTTTAAGATGGTAAAATTAAATTTCACCAACTTGTTGTATTAACAAAAATTGTAAATTAACAATTTTGTTAATAATAATTTTTTTATAGGCCGCATTTGCTGTTGGGGCAGCCTTTGCCTCTAAGCTCTGTATGAACTTGGTGAGGACAATGTCTTTAGCACCATCTTTCTTGCCCCCGGGCACTGCTTCCATCCTTTCAATCCTGGCTAGGATGTTTTCTTGGTCTTGAGTCATTTGTTCTTTAAGTAAGTCATTTGACTCCTTAAGTTGATCATTTGACTCTTTTATTCGAGCAGTCGCCTCCATGAGCTGTTGTAGCTTTTGGTCTTGCACCAAAGGCATTCTATTCATGGCCTCTACAAAGAACTGCACCAAGGCCATTGAATTAGAATTCATTTGCCCAAATGTTGGATTGGTGTGTGCCTGATAAGCTTCATCTTCATCAAGATGACTCAACTTCTTGAGTGTTTGACTTGGAAAAGCTATCACACTCCGAGTTGTCCGTATGTTCTTTGATTTCAGGAAAGTCTTCAATCTCCTTAGAGTTGGTGATTTCTATGGAGTCAGAGTCATCAATTTCCTTAGAGTCAGAATGGCTAGAAAGTTGCCCCCCGAGCATAACTTCCTCATTTACCACTTCGTCTTCGTGAAGTTGATCACCATCGTGTTGAGTGCAGTCATCACTTATGGTACAGTCAAAGGTGACATCATCTTCCTCAATGGCTTTGGCTCCATCTTCATTGCCACCCGAGTCTTCGTCGTCTTCATGAGGCAATTGACTTGTGATATCAACTTCACCACTTCCCATACTCATGTCTTTATCAATAGAATCAGTAATATGGGTGGTGTTATTAGTAGAAGTGTCATCATCACTAGATGAAGTAGTGGCGCCAACATCTACTTTGATTGGAGTTGACTCATCATCACCATCATCCACATTGGAAGTGGTGAAGCCAGCAGTAGATTCCTGGATTGCGGAGTTCATGTTCATCTCTATTTCTTTTTTTGCTTTGGCTCTTTTGCGGAGTTATCGTCTTCTCCAAGTCTTCTTATTTTGTTTAGTAGGTTGGTTAAGTGTCGTGTTGTGCAAGTCGCGAGATCTGAGCGCTAGACGCATTTGAAAGGAGTCGCCACTAATCTTTTTTATCTTGGTGTGATTGGCCACCTAATTTTGATTAACCATTTTAATGGGTTCTTAATAGTTAAATTAAGTTCATTAATTATGATTAACCATTAGTCTTTGTTACCAGATTTTAGGTTCGGGGGTTCGATTACGTGTAAGGAAGGTATTAGCACCCCTACAACGCCTCTCAAAAAGACAGTAACATTTTAATTAAACATTAACCTTAACCTCAATTATTACTTTTAATCCTTTAAATTCATTGATTGCAATTCTCATTTTTGGTCTTTGAATTTTAATCACATCTTTTTTATTTCGTCTCCCACAAATTGGCAAGACCCCAAATTATTTATTATTTATTAAGTTGTTATGATTTTTCTAGACTTCCCACAAATTGGCAAAATCTAAAACCATCTTTTAAATTATTGTTTTTTATTATTACTTTTATAATTTTAATTTCTATATATTAACCATTTATTTGGCTTTTATTATATTTCCTTTTTTATATCTTCTAAATCTCCCACAATTTGGCAAGAGTTTAGAAAATATTCTCATTATGATTCAATTCTTATAATTTATTTATTTTCTTAAAATATCTTCTGAATCTCCCACAATTTGGCAAGATTTTTAGAAAATATTCTCTTTACAAATTTTATTATTTTATTATTATTTTACATGAACTCTAATTATGCAAAATCTCCAAATTCCCCACAAGATTGGCAGAATTTGAAAGATTTATCTAACCTAATCTAGTGCATATGATGCAAAAAATACAAATTCAAAAAAAAGTACATTATCATCCACTTAATTTTGATTTCTTTCAAAATTTTCACTTTTTACTTTTTTTTTTGTTATCCATTATGTGACCAAATCGTTAGTTGTACTAAAAAAAATTAACAATTAACAGAAGTAAGAAAAGCACCCAAAAACAGATTGATAAATCGGATTAGGTTTAGAGATTTCTGCCTTTGAATTATTACAACACAATTTTAATCCTTTTATCCATCGCTTAAAACAAAGGATATTGATTGGACAAGACAAGACAAAACTATAAAGCAATATAAAACGTCCTAGCTAACAATTAGCAAGTCAACGGAAAAAATAGAAAAAAAAAAAAAATGAAGAGATATCAATTCAATAGAAAGAAGAAAAGAAAATTAAAAAAGAACAAGACATAACGTATGAGAGAAAAAAGAAATAAATAAATAAAGAAAAAAGAATAAATCATATCACCCATGTGAAGGCAAGGTACAAGACAGTACCTTTTTTAATTTCAAGTTTTCCTTTCTTGATCCTCTAATAATTTTTATTATGAAAAAAATTAGAGTACAAACAGTCGGTGTATCTCTCTTTTTCTCTCTGTGCGGCTGTCTCTCTAACTGGGCCAAATAAATTACTAAAATCCAAACCCAACTTAAAAATCTAACCTAAATCTAACCAGACCAAATCATTGGACTTTTTCCACACTAAACTTAGATTTGGCCTGAACCAAATTTCGGTGTCTACAGCTGCCCCTCTTTGTGGACTTTCTGAGAATCTTGGAAGACGTAAAGGCATTCTTTTCGCATTTCTGGATGAATAGGAAGTACACAAAGACGTAGACACCATTGTGCTTGAACTCTTTTTCCTCTTTTCTGCTCGTAATCTTCAATCTTGAACTCCTCTAGATCAACTCTGATCATCGGAAATTTCTTGAAATGAGATCACCTCTAATTGTTGGAAACTACTGAAAATGTGATCAACTCTGATCGTTGGAAACTACTAAAAATGCGATCAACTCTGATCGTTGGAAAATACTGAAAATGCGATCAACTTTGATCGTTGGAAACTACTGAAAAATCGATCACCTATGACCGTTGGAAAATACTGAAAATGCGATCAACTCTGATCGTTGGAAACTTCTTGGAATGGAAACTTTTTGAAATGAGATCAACTCTGACCTCTGAAAACTTCTTGGAATTTGATCAACTCTGACCTATGAAAACTTCTTGAAATGAGATCAACTCTGACCTCTGAAAACTTCTTGGAATTAGATCAACTCTGACCTTTGAAAACTTCTTGATATGAGATCAACTCTGACCTCTGGAAACTTCTTGAAAGTGAGTGCAGTGGATCATCTTTTTGAATAATTGCATCTACAACATTCTGGATGAATGTTAAGTTGTATGATTATGCAAATGCAATGACAATGTATGCTGATGCAATGATATGCTTTCAAGTTCCTTTTCGTTTAAGGTCCTTATTCCTTGACTGCATTTATTTTGATTCCTTAACTGTTGCTCATCACAGTCGTCTGTTTGTTCCTGATTCCTTTCTTTTTCTCTCGTCTTGCCCCAGCTCATTTCTTATGTATTTCCTGCTGCAATTACCAAACCATAGTTGTGGAATTTTGCCCCAAGTGAACATTTGTTCCTTTTATCCCATAACTGAATTTATTATTGAAACTGAACAATTCCATGCAAGTTTTTGATGGTTTTCAAACAAAACCAAGGTCAACCTTTCATGAGATGCAATCATTCAAAAAGAAACAATCATGACTAAAGGAAAAAGATATTTCATTAATAAGCAAGGAAATACATATACAATAAGACTGACGTACGGAGAAAGATTCCACACATAAACATAGCAAAGGAATTTTAGAAAGATAGAACCTCATGACGATGAATACTCCGACGATGATAAAGGCACTGCCAAAGAATTCCGAATTTTGGTGTTACTGTTCTCAACTCAGTCTGGACCAGAACCTCATCCTTTTGACCTCAAGAGATACTCTTTTCAAGCTCTTTTCTTTGCCAACTGCACCCTTCCATGCCTCACCTGAGTCGTCCTTTGCGGGTTTCCAACTCAAGTTCTCCTTTTCCATCCTTCACTTGAGTCGCCTTTTTCGAGTTTTCAACTCAAGTGACCCCCATTGGGTCCAAGCCGCCCTTTGCGGGTTTTCGACTTGAACCCCTCCTTTTTTTTCTCTTTTTCTTTTTGAAACTTTTCTCTCTTTTTAAAAAAAAAACCTTTTTTTTTTGAAACCTCAAGCGTAATATTTCTTCGCCGCATCCGCATTGACGGGTTTAGATAACACATCTCCATCCATTTCTTGCAAAATTAATGCTCCACCAGAAAAAGCTTTATTTACCACATATGGACCCTCCCAGTTTGGTGTCCATTTGCCCCTCGGATCACGTTGCTCTAGTATGATCTTCTTAAGTACCAAATCTCCTTCTTTAAACTGCCTCGGGCGTACCTTCTTATTATATGCCCTCTCCATCCTTTTCTGATACATCTGACCGTGGCTAAGAGCTGTTAACCTTTTCTCATCAATCAAATTCAACTGATCATATCTCTCTTGAACCCATTCAGCATCATCAAGTTTGATTTCTCTATATACTCTTAGGGAAGGTATCTCAACCTCAATTGGTACCACTGCTTCCATCCCGTATACTAATGAGTACGGGGTTGCCCCAGTTGAAGTTCTAGCATAAGTCCGATAAGCATGCAAGGCAAAAGGAAGTTTCTCATGCCAATCTTTATAACTCTCCGTCATCTTTGCCAAAGTCTTCTTGATGTCTTATTGGCTGCCTCAACTGCTCCATTCATCTTTGGACGGTAAGTGGTCGAATTACTATGGGTTATTTTGAACTGTTTGCATGTCGCCTCAACCAACCCTTTGTTCTAATTAGTTGCATTGTCTGTAATAATCCTTTCTGGTAACCCATATCGACAAATAATCTCCTTCTTGATGAACTTTATGACTACAGCCTTAGTGACGCTTGTGTAAGAAGCTGCCTCAACCCATTTTGTGAAGTAGTCAATTGCTACAAGAATAAACTTGTGTCCATTTGAGGCCTTGGGGTTAATAACTCCATTCACATCTATACCCCACATAGAGAAAGGCCACGGAGCTGACATGACATGTAGTGGGTTTGGAGGAACATTGATCTGATCACCATAAATTTGCCATTGGTGACATTTCCTGACATAACTAATATAATCAGTTTCCAAAGTCAACCAATAGTATCCAGCTTTTATGATCTGCCTTGCCATCTTATGACCACTTGCATGGCTTCCACATGATCCTTCATGTACCTCTTCTATAACTCTCTTGGCTTCCATCGAGCTCACACACCGAAGTAACGTTTGATCACGGCTCTTCTTATACAGAGTTTCACCCTCTAAGAGGTACCCTGTTGCCATTCTCCTAATCACCCTTTTGTCATTATCAGTGGCATGCTCTGGGTACTTTTGGTATTTGACATATTGGAGAATATCAAAGTACCATGGGTTCCCATCTACCTCCTCTTCTACACTCAACACATGTGCAGGGGAATCTCTTGTCTGGACTTGGATTGGCTGAATCTCAACATCTGTTCCCACTTTAATCATTGACGTCAGAGTTGCTAATGCATCGGCCAATTGATTTTCTTTCCTAGGCAAATAGTGGAAGGAAACATTTTCAAATGACTTGATCAAACCTACCATGTAATCCCTGTACTTAACCAACTTTGGCTCCTTTGTCTGCCATTCCCCTTTCATCTGATCAATCACCAAGGCTGAATCTCCATATATTTCTATTTCCTCCACTTTTTTATCCAAAGCCATTTGAATCCCTAGGATGCATGCTTCATACTCAGTCACATTATTGGTGGCAGGAAATTCCAGTCGGGTTGTAGCTGGGAAATGATTGCCTTCTGGGGATATCAACACTGCACCTATCCCTTGTCTTGACATATTTGATGCCTCGTCAAAATACATCTTCCATTTCCTTTCTTCATCTTCTTCTATCTGGCCTACAAACATCAAGTCTTCATCTGGGAACTCAAAATGCACTGGTTCATAGTCTTCACTAGCTCGATCTGCTAAAAATTCTGCTATAGCACTTCCTTTGATGGCTTTCTGAGAGACATATACTATATCGTATTCTGATAAAAGCACTTGCCACCTCGCAATTCTTCCTGACAACCTTGGCTTTTCAAACACATACTTAATTGGATCCAATTTGGCCACCAACCATGTAGTATGGTATAGCATATATTGTCTTAACCGGTGGGCTGCCCAAACTAATGCGCAACACATTTTCTCTAAATCTGAGTACTTGGCTTCATAATCTGTGAACTTCTTGCTCAAGTAGTAAATTGCTTCTTTCTTCCCACTTTCATCTCGCTGTGCCAATACACATCCCATTGAACTTTCAAAGACAGCTAGATACAAGATCAAAGGTTTCTCCTTTACTGGTGATACCAAAATTGGAGGATTCGACAAGTATTCTTTAATCTTATCGAAGGCCACTTGACATTCCTCATCCCATTCTCCTGGACTCCTCTTCCGTAACAACTTGAAGATAGGATCACATTTAGCCGTCAATTGCGAAATGAACCTGGCTATGTAATTGAGTCTTCCTAAAAATCCCCTAACTTCTTTCTGACTCTTCGGAGGGGACAAATTCTGAATAGCTTTTACTTTATCTGGATCTACCTCAATTCCTCTCTTACTAACCACAAAACCGACAAACTTTCCTGACGTAGCTCCAAAAGTGCACTTGGCCGGATTAAGCTTAAGCTGAAATTTTCGGAGTCTCTCAAAAAGCTTCCTTAAATTCACTATATGTTCT
Organism: Corchorus capsularis; assembly: GCA_001974805.1. NCBI lineage: Eukaryota > Viridiplantae > Streptophyta > Magnoliopsida > Malvales > Malvaceae > Corchorus > Corchorus capsularis. Next base: position 72,204 of record AWWV01007268.1, read on the forward strand.
TAGGCAGACCGAGCTTTGGCGATCATGTCATCTACATATACCTCTATCTCTTTATGTATCATGTCATGGAATAGTGTCACCATTGCTCTCTGGTATGTTGCCCCGGTATTCTTTAACCCAAACGACATCACTTTATAGCAGAAAACACCCCATGCAGTCACAAACGCAGTCTTTTCTTTATCTTCTGGTGCCATCTTGATCTGGTTGTATCCCGAGAAACCATCCATAAATGAGAACAAGGAGTACCCAGTTGTATTATCAACTAAAACATCAATATGTGGCAAGGGAAAATTATCCTTTGGGCTAGCTCTGTTAAGATCCCGATAGTCCACGCACATCCTCACCTTTCCCTCCTTTTTCGGCACTAGAATTATATTTGCTTGCCATTCTGGGTACTTCGCTTCCTCTAGGAATCCTGCATTAAGTTGCTTTTCTACTTCTTCTTTAACCTTCAACAACATTTCTGGTTTCATTCTTCTCAATCTCAGTTGAACCGGCTTGCAATCTGATCTGATGGGCAACCTATGTACGGAAATTTCTGGATCCAAACAAGGCATATCCTGATACGACCAAGCAAACACATCTGAATACTCTGTCAGTAAATCTATCAATTCCTGCCTCCTTTCCCCTGTTAGGGTGGTACCTGATGCGCCAAGGGCTTATCATGGCTTTGAAGAGCACAATGGAGCCATTGGAGATCATGTCTTGGACAAACATGGAGATGTCTTGGAGATTCAAGAAGATGCCACAGATGATCCCGGATTGAACACAAGCTTGGCGGAGCAAGGAGTCGAGGACCGGCCACCATCGCATGGAGCAACCGGCCATGACCGGCCAACGCATGGAGCATCGCATGGGGCAACCGGCCACAACCAGCCAACGCATGGGACATCGGACGGGCCATCCGGCCACAACCGGCCATTCGACCCTTTAGCTATTCCGCAAGGTCCAATGACTATGGTTCGGGCTAAAAGGTTCAAGGAAGCTTTATTGGGCTTTGTTAGATCTCTTGGAGGTTTAGAGTCCATTGAATATCAATTGGAGAGCATTGAAGTCGACATCACCAAGAATATTCCCATCGATTCCAAGGTGTTCACCTAACTTGAAATCGATGAGCATTAGGCTTTAGCATTGTGTAATTCGGCTAATTGGGCCTTTATTTTATCTTAGTTTAGCTATTTATTTAGTTTAGAAGACATTGGGTTGGGCCTTGTTTGACTAAGTCCAATCCTTGCTTAATTATGTAATGATATTTACTTTTCTCAGTAGGACAAGGAGTAGGCTATTTCCTTGTTCCTTCCTCTTATGTATGCCGCCCCTTATAGTATTAGGATAGGGATTGGAGTAGGTTATGCGCCAACCCCTCCCCTATATAAGGGCTCTTTTATCTCTCGTAAACATAAGTTGAGTTGATTAATAAATTTGAGGTTTTACACCCAAATTGATTATCTTAGCTTCATTGTTCTAGTTTGAGCAAACTTAGTGCTCTTCAATCTTGTAGAGTCCTAGCAAGCAATTAGGTTGTGATTGCTTAATTGTTTGTAAATCTTGTGATCTTAAGAGTTCAATTGCAGGTCTAATTGAGAGCTTAAGTGATCGTGTCGTCAATGACCATAAAATAAATAATTATCCCAACAATTACTAACTAAACTAGCTAGGGCAAGTAGGGGTCGATCCCACAGAGAGAACGGCTCTTCCTTTTCTCAAACAAAACAAATTAATAAAGAGAATTTAAATAAGAATTAAAATTAAATCTTAACTAAGTAAATTAACTACGAAAGCAATCAAGAAAATAAAAGAAAACAATTAATCAAAAGCAGTGAATAATATCGAAAATAACAATTAAATAGAAACAACCTCCAACATAGAATTAATATCCCTCTTGACAACAATAACATGGATCATCGATATCTAAAGATTATGAGAATCTTGAATAGCTTGTCGGACTTAACCTAAATTACCTTAATTAGATTAGATTACCGATTAAAGTCAATCTATCCCTTTTACTCTTTCAGCAATCAATTACTTTCTTAGGGCTTAGAGATCACTTAGGAATAAAGCATGAAGAACAAGTAATTTAATAACAAACACAATGAGAAATTTCTCGCCCATTGACTCTTTTCTCTCTTGGATGGAGGATTAATTCACATCCAATTGCTACATAAAATTAAGCTGGAGTGATTAATTCACAACCTAATCTAGCTAATGCTAACTCAATTTATCATGAAAGTGTCGACCCAGTCAATCAAAACAAGCAACATAGAATTCATACAGAGATCCAAGAAATACTCAAATAAATTCTCATATAGAAGCACAAAATCTCACCATGGAATTAGTCAAGAGATCAATTAAATTCTACATTGGAGAAAAGAAAGATTACTCACTCATAAATTGAGTGATCATCCACAAATAAGAGAAAAGACTTATCTACTAGAGGAGGAAGAGAGAGGGGCGGCGGCTCCTAGGGTTTTTCTCCTCCAAACCTTCAACTAAACAATATATCTTATGAAGAATAAAATTACTTCTAAAATCTAGACCTAAGGTGGCTATTTATAGTGGAGAAACAAGGGTAGGGCGGTTTAGGGCTGTCTTGGACTCCAAGTAGGATTAGGTGTCATCCTAGAATAAAATCCAAGTCAAAATAGGATTCTGGAATTTTCTGGATTTCTGCAGAAACTTCACTGGCAGATTCGGGCTCAAAATCGGCAGAATTGGGCTTCAGACTTCAATGGAAAGTTGTAGAGCTCGGAGTTAGCTTTCCAACGAGTACTCATGGGCTTAAAACGGACATCTGAGCAGAAAGTTATAGCCTTTCTTCCGAGACTGCGCTGAAATAGGGCTTATATCGCAAATCTACGGGATTAATGCGGGATTTGGATATTCTTTTGGATATTGGGCCTACAAATTGGGATTTTAACTCCAATTATAGGTTTATATGGGCTAAGTATATTCCCATATAAATAATCCAAAATTCCTTAGCTTCAGGGCTTCTTCTGGGCTTGGCTTCAATCCTTTGTAATTCCTTGAAATAATTCTTCAATAATCTTCAAATCTTCAAATTATCTTTAAGAAATCTTCAAACACGAACTTTGCATCTCCAAATCTATACTCAAAATTACTTTGCTAATATCTGTGTAAAAAGTAATCAAAATAGCTCCAAAAGTAGTGAAAATAAGCAAATTCTCAATTTCACATCTCATAAAGACTAAAAACACAAATACTTAGAAAATAAGGTATAAATGCATATAAAAGTAGTAAAAAGTATAGACAAATAGCTATAAAATATGCATAATTTGAGCTCGATCATTAAGTCCGACGAAAGAGGAGGAATAGCCTTGTGAAGGTCATCGACATACACATCTAGAAGTTGAAGAAGTTCAAGTCGACTTTGGTGGATATTCAAAGGGTAGATTTGAATCTAATACAACTAGATTCGTATCAATTGGTATCAGAGCAAAGGTTGTCATCTTCAATTGGTAAATCTATCCTCCTTTTCATCATTCATTAAGTTTTCATCCATCAAAATTCATCCACACTCTTATCGCACCACCTTTATAAAAAAAAGTTCAAAAATTCAGAAACTTTGAAAATTCATAGTCGATTAATCTTAAATCTTTTTGCTTTGAAATTTCAGATTTAAGTCCCTTATAACTAGTAGTTATATCGAAAAATATCAAAAAAATCAAAACAAATAAAAAAATTTCGACCAGAAACTTGTGAAATTTATTCTAGATTCGTTTGAGCTCGGAAAGCTTTGACATTTGAGATCTAGACTTCTTTTAGTGTGATCTTTCTGAGAAAAATACTCAAAAAAATCAAAAAAATCTGTGATGTTATCAATTTTTTTCAGAAACTAGGTTTTTAGTTTGGCAAATTTGGGGATTAGGGTTTTCTTGTGCAATTGATCTACTTAGTTGCAACTAGCCCTAATTGTTTGTGTAATTGAGATCCTTGGGTTACTTTTGCTGTGAATTGTGCTTTAATTTGAAGAATTTCAGGTTACAAACCCTATTGGAGAAAAGTGGTATAAAATTGGAATTAAGTGGTACTAGGGTTTTACTAATCAATTTGAATTGTTTGATTTGTGCTTGATTGAGTTTTTGTGCAGCAAGTTTGGAGAAGGATTTCGACAACAAGAGCCTGCATAACTGGTTTGGTTTTGGTTTAAGATCACTTTCCTTTGATTCACAATAATTTTGCTACTAATTGTTTGTTCCTCAAGTAGGTCACGAGAAGAAAGGAGTGCTCTAGGAGTTGCTCTTATTAGGCCTATTGAAGCTAGTAAAAGGCATAATCTTGTGAGATCATTAAGAGAGTAGTGGATCGCCAATCCATAGGAATTAAGTACAAACACAAGAGCTCAAGTCAAAGGTATAATCTCACACACACTTGTGAGGATTTTTACTACTAATCTTTGTTCTTTTTGTAGGCACAATGGGAGATAGACAAGAAGAGCAAAATCTAGAAGTAAACACTAATGCCATGTTACAACAAACACTTAAAAAACTTGGCACCATGTGTATTAGTTTGGGTGATAGGAGAACTTTGAGTGCCTATGTGAAAGGGGATGTTCATAGGGAGAATTTGTTTCACACTAGGATGTATGCGTGTGGAAAGCCTAGTAGTGTGATTATAGATGAGAAGAGTTGTAAAAACATAGTTAGTGATTATTTGGTGAAAGAGTTACAACTACCTACTTCTAATCATCCTAAACCCTATAGCTTAGGTTGTTTCAATGATAGAGAAGACAATAGTGTTGACAAACAAGTTTTAGTTTCTCTTTCTTTGGGCAGGTACAAGGGAGATGTTTTGTGTGATGTCTTACCCATGCAAGCATGCCATGTACTACTTGGTCGACCTTGGCAATTTGACAACAAAGTTCATCATGATGGAGAGACCAACAAGTATTCTTTCATGTGTGGTAAGAAGCCTTTTACTTTAATTCTTTTATAACTTCAAGAAGCTTTAAATGATCAAATTAAAGTGAGAGATGATTTTGCTAAATTGGATGCTGAATTTAGGGCTAAAGAAAAGAGAAAATCCGAACCTAAAATTGATAATTGTTTTGATGATAAAACAACCTTAGTTGAAAAGAGTGTTTTAGATGTTATTTGCGATGATGCTAAACCTAATTTGAGTGTTGTTTGCAATAACACTAAATCTGTTTTGAGTGTTGATAGAGATGATAAAACAGTCTTGTTAGATGAAAATAATTCTGTTTTGGTTGATCATAGCATTGCAAATAATTCTGTTTTGGTTGATCATAACATTGAAAAATAATTCT
>AWWV01007269.1:0-28077 GCA_001974805.1 Corchorus capsularis
ATTTCCCATAAAAGGTGAATGATGATCAGACCAAGCGGCACCGAATGGAAGTTGGAGCAAGTTTTAACAGAGATTGCATTTTTTAACCAAGATTGGAAGGAGGAAGAAACAGTAGAGAAGCCAAGATGCTGCCAAAGACTAGAGATGGTGGGACAGTCCAGGAAAAGATGAGATATAGTTTCAGTATGGGAAAAACAAAGGGGACAGGTGCTGTCAAAAGAAAGGCCCTTGTTAGACAACAAATCCTTTGTTGGCAGAATTTCAAGGAAACATTGCCAAATGAAAAAACGAAGTTTAAGAAGGCACTTAATTTTCCAGATCCAAGAATGACTATCTACTGAGACATCAAGGTTCCTAGACAAGTTATAGGCTGACTGAAGAGAGAAATTACCATTGGAGGAAGCAGACCAGAAATAAGAGTCAGGATCAAAGCTGCCTTTTTTGAAAAGAGGTAGCCAGAAAAGCATCCAAATAATGCTGAGGAAAAGGGAAAGAAACAGAGTCAGGATGATCAAAAAACTGTTTCACAGTTAGGAATTCCTCTCCAAAATTGAAAGGACCTTGTAAAAAGGTTCTGAGGGGTCCAAGAGAGCTCCAGGTATCAAACCAAAATGAGGTCGTGTTTCCACTGACAATAGCCTTGCCCGTACCTATATCTACTACAGGGTTTGCCCATACCATAGCCTTCCAAGTAGGAGAGGCATTTGGTTTTTTACACTGAAGATTTGTACCATACTTAGAGTACAAAGTTTGAGTCCATAGAGAGTTAGGCTTGGTCCTGAAGTTCCACACTAATTTACTCAAATAAGCCTGATTAAGAGATTTGGCATCTGAGAGTCCCAGACCTCCAATGGACTTAGGCTTGGTGATTTCATGCCAATTTAAGATATGAATCTTCTTAGCAGAACTTGTGTCACCCCAAACAAAATTTCTACAAGTTTGATCAATTTCTTTAAGAATAGAGGCTGGGAGCTGTCTACATTGCATAGAAAAAGCTGGAATAGTCTCCAAAACAGATTTAGTAAGCACAAGTCTCCCAGCAGCTGAAAGAAGCTTAGATTTCCAACCAGCCAGTTTCCTCCTCATTTTCTCAATTATGAACAAATAATCTTCTTTTTTAATCCTACTAACATGCAGGGGAAAACCAAGATATTTTCCTAAATCCTGTGTTTCTTGAATGCCCAAAGTATTGAGAAGAGATACTTTGTGGTTTGGACAGGTGTTGGGTGAAAAGAAGACTTTGGATTTGGTAAGACTAACTCTCTGACCAGACTCCTCACAAAAGGCTTGTAGAACATTTCTCATGGAAGTGGTTGTTTTAATGTCAGCTTTGCCAAAAAGGAAAATATCATCAGCGAAAATTAAATGAGAAAATTCAGGACTGTTTCTGGAGCATTTAGCAGGGTTCCACTCCTTTTTTGCACAGGCTTCATTTATTTTTAGAGTAAGGAACTCCATGCATAAGATGAATATGTAAGGAGAAATCGGATCCCCTTGCCTAATACCCTTCGAGGGTGAGAAATACTCCAACTGGGTGCCATTCACAAGAACAGAGATTTTTGATGAGGAAAGGCAACTCATGATAAGTGAAATTTATTCATAAGGGAAGTTGAAGAAATGAAGAACCTTACGAATAAAGCTCCATTCAAGTTTATCAAAGGCTTTTTTCTAGATCCAGCTTTATGGCCATAAAGCCCACTTTCCCTTTTTCCTAGTAAAGAGCTGATAAGTTCTTGTGCAATGATGACATTGTCAACCACAGTCCTTCCTGGGATAAAACTAGCTTGGAACGGGGAGATCAGGTTATTAAGAAAAGGCCTAAGTCTCCTCACTAGAATTTTAGTCACCACTTTGTAAGGAAAATTACAAGGCCCAATAGGCCTAAACTGATCAATCCTCTCAGGATTTGGGATCTTGGGAATAAGAGATAGAAGAGAGGAATTATAGTCTTGAGGCATGATCCAAGAATGAAAAATGGATTGGATGTTTCGGCAAAACTTATCCTTAACTGTGCTCCAACAATTCTGGTAAAACCCAGGGTGCAATCCGTCGGGTCCAGGTGCTTTAAAGGGTTTGAAAGTCCCAACAATATGCTCAATTTCAGCAATGGAAACAGGGGCAATAAGAGAGATTTTATCAGCCTCAGAAAGAGCTGAAATTTCAGAAGGTCCATCCGTGAAGACAAGAGGAACATATATGAGGGAGGATGAGAAAAGGATTTTGAAATAATTGAGCACTAGGGCGGAAATACCACTAGGAGTATCAATCCAAACATCCTCATTATTTTTCAATTTAACAATCTCGTTAAAATTTCTCCTAACCAGAGTAGAGACATGGAAAAATGTTGTGTTCTTATCCCTATCCAAAAGCCAATCGACCCTAGATTTCATTGCCCAAAGATCCTCCTCATCTTTGAGGATCTGCTTATATTCATCTTTTAAAGTCTTATGTAAATCAAGGAGAAATTGTGAAGGAAAGATGTCCATTGCTTTCTCAGCACCAGCAATTCTAGCTAACACCTTTCTTTTCCTTCTAAACACATTACCAAAGGTCTCTTTATTCCAGTAAGTGAGTTGCTCTTTAAGATTAGAAAGGGTAGAGCCGAGATGATTTCCAGAAGAGTTCCAAATTGAACTAACAAGGTGGAAGAAGTCAGGATGATTAAGCCACATCTTTTGAAACCTGAAAGGTTTCTCTCCTTCAAAAGAAATTTTGAGATCAAGTGAGATCAGAATAGGGCTATGATCCGAATGGACACGGGGTAAGTGAGTAACAGAAGCGTTAGGGTAAAGAAGCCTCCAGCTAGGATTAGCAAAAACTCTATCTAACCTTTCCTGAATCAAATTGCTAATGTTTCTATTATTTGTCCAAGTAAATTTTGGACCATTAAACCCCAAATCAGTAACATTGCAACAATTCAAACAATCTGAAAATAAAGCAGATCTATATAAAGACAAAGGAGCACCACCTTTTTTATCACGAGAGTCAATAATTTCATTAAAGTCACCAGTAATAATCCAAGGTAAACTATGAGACTCAGCAATAACTTTTAAATTTTGCCAAAGAATTCTCCTTTCAGACAAACGAGGGCTAGCATATATAGCAGATAAAAGCCAAGAATGATTTGAAGATTTTACCTTAACGGTAGCGTGAATCTCCTGTTCTGTTGCTCCCATCATCTCGATATCCAGCCTATCACATCGCCAAAGGATCCAAATACCACCTTGGTACCCAATTGTAGCCGAGTCAAGATGACCATCAAAAGGCAATCTACTCACAATAGAATTGGCATCTTGTAGACGAGCCTTAGTCTCAGTAAGAATCATCATATCTGGCTTATGAAGCCTAACTAAATCACACACAACTCGAACAAATTCCGGGTGTCTAGCCCCTCTACAATTCCAGACAATCATCGACATTCCCACTTTTTGATTTGGATTTGTTGACTGACTTGGCCTTGCCTCTCTTGCTCCGTAGCGTTGGTGCCACTCTAACGCTGCTTGTCGGAGGCTCAGTGGTGAGTACACATCGATCTTGTGCATTCTTTTGTCCACTTCCCTGTGCAGTCTCCAGGATCTTGCGTAAACGCGGAAAGGAGTTGCACTGGGACTCGTCTCTAGCCTGAAGGCAATCATCTAGCTGCTGTCCAACTGGTATTCGTGAGCCCCCACATGTAGCCGAAACTCCTCCATGATCAGCATCCAAATCGGAATGTCTCAATTGTGGTCCCTCCACCAATTCCCCCATGAGAGTGTTGACTTTAGTTCCCAGTCCATCGGGATGCTCATTGGTGTTATGAGCACTGGAACACTGCTCTCCAATTCCTCTTCTGGGTTGGAACCCAAGCTTGGGTTGTTGGTTCTTCCCTCTGAGCTCTGAAAACAAAGGGGTTTGTCGATGAGTTGGCCGGATAGTGCCATCTCCATTGTCGTGGTGGACTCGATTGGTCCTCTCTCGACACCGAAAGTTCCCTGAGTTGGGCATTCAAATTGATCTCCTGTTGATGCCGAACTTTGTTTCTCCTTTTGGGTAGACGAGGTGGGTTCCTCGCATGGTTTCTCCGGCGAAATTGTTGAGATTGCATTTTGAACAGATTTAGATTTCAATGGAGAAGAGTTAGCAAAATGGAGATTAAGGGAAAAAGGGGGAAAAAGTGGATATAAATCCATCGAATCAGGGTCTCGACTCTGGTGATAGGAGAGAAATTCAAAATCCTTCATCAATTTAGAATCTGGATTCATGTCTGAAGCTGGGCTTGGTAATGAAGTAGAGCTTGAAATGGAATGCCCAACTACCGAAATCTGATTTTGGGGCAGAAAGGATGACTCACCTGCTTCGAAGACTTTAGGTACCCAATTAACTTTTTTAACAGGGGCATTTTTGGCAATTGCTACATATTTCCCTTTTGAAGCAGCGTTAATTTTGCTTTTCTGACTAGCAAGGTCAACTTGCTTAATGTTAGCCTTATTTGAAGCAAACTTTTGCTTTTTGACCTCAGTAGCATGCTTTGAAACATCACTATCATTGATCAGAGAATTTCTTTGGAGGGAATTTAAAAGTGGTTTCCCTCTCTGATTTTGTTTTTTGGTTTTCTTGGATTGCACAACCATCCAAGGTCCAAAGGAGTCTTCTTCTTTCTCTGTTACAGTCATTTCAATTTGAGCTGGAACAGGTATTTTATCTGGACAGCCTTCTTCCTTATGACCAAGTTTCCCGCAATGGAAGCACAAAGAACCAATACCCTCATAAGATAAAGGATATTTTTTACCTTCAATGGTTATGAACCTCGCCAAAGGCTTGTCCATATTTATCTGAATACATAAACGAGCATATCGGCCTCTCTCACCAGCTAGTGTGTGATTATCAATTTTGATGAGCTTTCCAATACTAGAGCCAATTTTCCTAAGAATTTCTCCATCAAAATAATCAATTAGTAATTCAGATAATCTTAGCCAAACTGCAACAGAGGAGATAGTTGCTTCTGATGCCTTGAAATTTGGTTCCCATCTTCTAATAGTAAGGAAATGCCCAGCGACAAACCATGGTCCTTCTTTGAGAACATAGTTGTAATCTGACTCATGTTCAAATTTTAGGAGGAAAAAATCCTCTCCGAGATCAACCATGACTGGCATTTTTTGTATTTTCCAGATTTGGTTGAGTTTGAAAGATAGGTATTTGAAACCCACTTTCTTTCCATAAACCTTTATGATGAGTGACTGAGCCCATCTTTTGATAATCCTTTCTTTATCAGAGGAGCTCAAAGAGATATTAATGGTTTCCCCATTAACAGAAGACTCAGTAAAGGAGACAGAAGAATCATATGTGACAGTTTCAATAGCATCATTAATGAAGCAATTCAAAGCACCAGTAGAAAGAGAGTCTTTGTAAGAGAGCTTACTTGGTGTTGAATGTAAAATCTCTGCACAGACCTCTTTTCCAGATGGGATAGCAGTAAATGAAGTCTCATGACCATCAAAATTACAATGATTAATAAGAAGGATGGATTGGTCTTCCATAATCCAAAAGAAAGGCTAGAACAGGTGTGAAAAAAGTAGGGGAAAAGGAGTGATGGAGGACGGCAGCAGGAGAGTTGAGAGAGAGAAAAGCCTCATCTTTTTTTCTTTTTCCTAATCTCATTGACTTAACTTTATGATAGCAAAGGTCCTTGATGAGCAACTTTCTGAACAAGGTATTTTTTTCATATTATATTACTTATTTTGCAACCTGGGTGTGAGTCAAAATTTTAACATTGGGTGGGAATTAGGGAGTTAACGATGACTATTTAATTCTCAAGGTTCTTGCCTACTATTTATTTATTTATGTTATATATATAAGTAAATAATATATAATAATAATAATAAGGATTTAGCTAACTGGTACACCCACGTACCAGTTAGTCATAAAATCCAAGGAAAAAGTTTTTGGAATAAGTAAAATGTAAAATGATATTATTTTATATCTAAAGTACCCTTCAATAAAATTTAGCTTCCAAGTAAAACAAGTTTACCCAACTAATAATTTTCATTATTATGAAAACATTTTTCATATTTTTTATGAAAATAATTAAGGTTTAGCCCAATATAAATTTGTTTTATTTTTAAGGATAAATTTTAAATTTTAAGACCCATTCTTTTAGGGTTTTAGAAAAACTAGTATTCGTTTCCATGTGCATTGCACATGATACTTTAAATTATATGAAGATTAAAATCTTAAGCATACTACTAATTTTGTCCTAAAAAATTATATTATTAGAGATGACAAAATTTCATCCGAGTGTGGGTATTCGACTCGACTGCCTAAAACCGAACCAGATCCAACTCGATTCGACCAAAAAATCCGCTCAATTCAAAACCGAAATTATTTGACCCCAAATCATTAATGACCCGAACTCGATCAACCCGAAATTACCTAAATCGAGATTAATTATATTTAAATGACAAGAATCCGAAAAGACCTAAACCTGAAAATTAGAGGCTAAACCAGAGGCTCAAACCCAAAATTATTGGAACCATATGACCCAAAACCGAAAAACACCCAAACCAAAAATGACCCGACATTTGAGCGATCCAAACTCAACTCAACCTAAAACCAAAAATTAACCGAACCCGTATAACCCAAAATTTCCTTAACCTGAAACTGAACCCAAATCCAACCCGACCAGCCCATTTATATATACATTGGGTTGTACCATCAGAGTAACAAAAGAAATTATTCCACACAAATAAAAATATTAACAATGTATAAAACAACAAATTTAAACCCACAACAAAGTTGTATTTATCAAGAAAAAAATAATTATAAGTCAAATAAAATAATTACACGTTAGGAAAATAACAAATTTTAATCATAATACATTGAACTATCAGATAGAAAATGTCAATCATAATTACTTTTTAAATTAAAATGGTAGAAATAAAAAAAATTATATAAAATATTGAATTTAATTAAATGAAAATAGAGTTTTTAGTAGAATAAAATTGTATATTAGAAAAAATTTTAATATATCCAAATTTTTTGGTAAAAATAAAGTAATTATAAAGATATTAGATTGAATTAAATGAAAATAGAGTTTTTAGTAGAATAAAATTATATATTAGAAAAAGTTTTAGTATATCCAAATTTTTTTGTAAAAATAAAGTAATTATAAAGATATTAGATTTAATTTAATTGAATAAAAATAGAGTTTCTAGTAGAATAAAACTATAATAGTTAAGTAAGGGCATTTAAGACAATATATTTGAAAAATAAGGGTACAATAGACAATTCAAAAGTTTCTCAAAACTCGTACTTTTATATATAGTATAGATAAGTTTAAACACTTATCAATAAGGTTATAGCCAATTATAAAAATGTTTTATTTTTAAAAAGGTAAATCTCAAATATTGATACCCTATAGGGTTTTAAAAAAATAAATTATAAACCTTTTTTTTTGGCCAACACAAAAATTATAAACCATTTAATAAATTTTTTTATTCAAAAAAATTAGTAATAATCAAATTAAAGGTAATGTTAACCATAAATGCTTATCTTACCTTCTTTTATTTTATTTATTTCCTTTCATTTAATATGATGGGACAAAAACTTAACATCTTTCCACTTTTTTACAAAGGATAATTATTTGATACACTGATGGTGTAAATTTTGGACTCCACAAGCGGGGTGAGGAGTTGACACGTACGTCCATTTTCTGAATTAATTTTGTTTTTAAAATTCAAAACTATTCCCTAAAGGACACATGTTAACCCTTAAACACCGCATATATAGTCTACTAAACTCTATCGACGGTGTATTATATAATTTTCCTTTTACAAAGGATAATTCAAATTCTATGCAAAATGTGGAATTATGTCCCACTAAAATGGTGCGGACCCTTATGATAAATACTCCCTCAGTCCCTATTTACATGTCTACTACTAGAAGCTTCTCTTGTCCCTTTTTACATGTCCCACTCTTAACCATTTAAGCTTATACAACCCTGATTATATAAATCATTATCTCCATTCATATTTAATACACACCCAATATAAATAAGGAAGAGATAGGGTAGAAGTGGGAAAACATAATAAATATGTTAAAAAAGTTAGTGAAATAACTACTTTTCTTACTTAACATGATTCGGTTAAAAATGACATCTAATTAGGGACGGAAGGAGTAGCTGATAACATTAAAGTCCGACCATTCTGCATCTAAACTTTAGAACTGAGGGATTGTAGGGTTCAATTTTTACCAAATGATGGTTGTTTTTGTTGAGCAGGCCGTGCTATACGTCTTATTGAAGCTGGTCTTGGTGATGATGATCAATGTATTGAGGATGATTTTGCTGCTTGGTATTCGACTTCTTTCAATGCTTCTCCGTTGCTGTCTCTCTACGTGATTCTATTACATTTTTTTAATCTCAAGTATCAATTTAGCTTGGTGAAGACAGAGATAAGAGATTTTCTTTTGAAGACTTCAATCTTTGTGTTCTGTTAGCTTCATTGTAGTTTTTTTTTCCCCTCCATTCCTCCCATAGGAGGGAATTGCTGTGGCCAGAGTTAGACCAACTGCTAAGGGATAAAAATGATGCCAATATTGTCTCAACACCATATACAGCTGCTATTCCCGAATACAGAGTAGTGATTCATGATCCTGCTGTGGTCCACATTGAGGATAATTACTCAAACATGACAAATGGGAATGCAACATATGACATCCACCATCCTTGCAGGTAACTGGCGATTTTCATTTGTGTTGATTTTCAATATTAATATCATTTTGGCCCTTTATCTTTTCCAAAAGATCCAAATAAGTCCTCAGCTTTTTTAGGGACAAATAATAAATCCTCTACCTTTTGAATTTGATCCAAATTGACCTTTTTTTGACAAATGCTACAACGAAACCGTTAAATCTGGCCCGTTACCTTTTCAAAATATTAGTTTTGGGTCCCACATGCAAAATTCAGAGAAAAAATAAACTCTTTTGGTCCTCTACCTTTTCAAAATGGCCAAATAAGTCATCAAACTTTTTTTTTCAAAATTTTACATATGGGGCCATGTTTGATGTGGAAAAACCACATCATTAGACACTTAACGATTCCGTTAATATTTCGTTCAAAAAGAATTAATCTGGCTCAAATTCAAAAGATTGATGATTTATTTGTCCCTGAAAAAAAGGTAAAGGACTTATTTGGATCTTTTGGAAAAGGTAGAGAGCTAAAAGAGTATTAAAGTCGTTGATCATCTCACTCTCACTCTCACTCTTAGTTTGCCCCTACTCTTATTTTTCCTTTCTAAATCCTTGACATGATTTGCACAGAGTTAATGTTGCTGTTCAGAGATAGCTCCATACACCTGAATCTAATCGGTCTTGCATACATCTAGAGTTTGACATATCAGGGATTGGTATTTCGTAAGTTCACAGTTGGTAATATCAATTAAAGGTTTTTTTTTTTATGAGAACTATTAGGAAAAAGGTAAAAACAACCAAATCACATCCGACAAGGATCCTCTCCATTAGTGGAGAGAATCCACTGATTTTTTCAAGTCAATCCAACGGTTATTAGGTGTCCATGTTTTATTTCAATTTCTCTCTCAAATGCCCAATTTCATTTAAAGCCGTTGGATCGACTTGAAAAAAATCAGTATCCTCTCCCAATCACATCTCTTTCTCTCGTATTGTCACTAACTCACCATTATATCTTGCCATTCTATAGGATTTTTATATAATTTAAAAAGGCTTGATTGGGAAGTATTTTTAATTTTTAATTTCATGGATTCTTTTTCATATTGTTGGATATTGATATACCTCTCTTTTTCTGTCTCTCTCACACATGCTTGCTAAAATCTCAATTTGATACCGAACAGGAAAACTGGCTTATATTGATACCAAACATTATAAAATCAGCTCAACATGGTACTTTTTCCATCCTCCCATCAGTAATTGAAACACACGTCATTAAGTCCTTTTTATAAGAAAGTTATCAAAATTTTATACTACCAATTTTAGTTTTCACATGCTTTGAACATGACCCAACGTGTTTAGTACGTAAAATTTGATAATCACACTATAAAATTTCGATAACATTCTTACAAAATTTTGATAACTTTCTTATAAAATTTTGATAACCACAGAACGAAATTTTGTTAACTTCCCTATGAAATTTTGAGAATTAAACTGTGAAATTTCAAAAAAATTGATAATCTCATTATAAAATTATAAGAACCTACCTATGAAAATTCGATAACCACAGTACCACACTATAAAATTTTGATAACCTGCATATGAAATTTTGATAACCTCGCCATGAAATTTCGATAATGCCTGTATGAAATTTTGATAACCACAACATGAAATTTTGATAATGCCTGTATCAAAATTTGGTAGACACACTATGAAATTTTGATAACCTCCCTATAAATTTTCAGAAACCACACTATGGAATCTTGATTAACCTCCATATGAAATTTTGATATCCTCTCTACGAAATTTTGAAGGCCTCCTTATGAAATTTGATTGCCTCTTTATGAAATTTTGATAACCACACTATAAAGTTTCAGTAACATCCTTATGAAATTTAATTAATCTCTATGAAATTTTAATATCACAATATAAAAATTTTGGAAACCTCTCTATGAAACTTTGGTAATCTTCACTTTTGATAAGCACATTATGAAATTTTGATAACCTTCTTAGGAAACTTTGATAACCTTCTTATGAAATTCTGATAACAACACTGAAATTTTAATAACCTCCTCATGAATTTTAGTAACTACACTATGAAATTTTGATAACTACCCTATGAAATTTTGATAGCCACACTGTGCAAATGTGATAACTTTGTTATGAAATTTTGATAACATCACTATGAAATTTTGATAACTACATTACGAAATTTTGATAACAACACTATGAAATTTCGATAACCTCATTATGAAATTTTGATAACTACATAGAGACAACAAAATCAAAAGCATGGGATCACTAACTTACTCTTTTAACTCAAATTTCCCTCTTTTTTTTTCTTTGGCCGAATAACTCAAATTTCCCTCATGTTCCAGCTAAACCTCATTGATTGATTAACCCAAAACCAAATGCTCCTAAAATACCTCTTTTAAATGTAGTTCAAGAATACCGTTATTTTAAATTCAGCTTTTGATTTTCGATTCTTTATTTTTTTTTTAGAATTTTTAAAATTCTATTCTTCTAAAAAATTACTTAGAAAATAGAATTTATAAGTATATTTTATTTATTTATTTTTTTGGATAAATATGTATATTTTAAATAAGAAGTATATTTTATTTAATTAAATAAGAATAGAGCTTTTCGTAGTGAAAACTGTAAAAACTAAATAATTGATATAAAAAATTAACTCTTAACATATACAAATTTCCCATCGCCTTTGGCATTTGCATATTTCTCAACAATTCCTTTACGAATTAACAATACTTTAGTACTCCAATCTTTTTGCGACACTGCTAAATCTTGGATATTTGTTAAGTTTAAAGGAGAAGACAGTTTCTACAAATTAAATTGAATAAAATTAATTAAAAAGAATATATGAAACCCAAATAAAATAAAATTTTACAGAATATTGAAAAAAAAATAAGGTGTACTAAAAAGCAAAAAATAATAACTCGTAAAAGTAAAAAAAAAAAAAAGGAAAGAGGGTGCAATATCCAACAGAAATAAAATAGCAAAGTTACCGAGATTTTCTTCAAAAAAAAAAAAGGATGAAAAGACTTTGTAGAATTAGGCTTTGATTTCTCTTATAATTGCTATAAATATGATATATAAATTAGGCTTTGATTTGTGTTATAATAAATATGAATTTTTGTTATAATTATCTGGGTGGTCATGTCACATTATATAAAATCATCTACTTAACAATAAAACCTCTTAATTGCTTTACATTTTCCCTTTTTTATCCCATTTTCTTTCTTTTAATTGAAAAGTTATTTATAAATTATAAACAAAAAATACCAACATCTTCCATTTTTTTTTTGTTGAATTTGTAATTTCTTTAGTAAATATTTTATTTTTAAAGCTAAATGGTCAATTAGGGATATCATGTAATCATATCTACTTATGTTGAATTTAAAACATTTCAGATTTACCTTATACCACCTATTGGAAATTATTCTAGGAATGGGGGAAATGGTAAAATATATGAAATTATATTTTATTAAATCATATTGTTTTTCCACTTTTAATTTAGTATAGATAGATAGGAATTGAAATTATATTAGTAATGGCAATTTTATATATTTTATTTTAATAATGACATAACTAAAATATATTTTGATATGATAATTTAGAAATATGTTTTTTAAAAAAGGGTACAATCAGAAAATATAAAGTTTCCCATTATACGTACTTTTAGAGGGCGTTTGGTTAGGATCACCCCCCAGATCACTAGTGATTAAGATCATTAGTGATGTAAGATCACCGGTGATCAAAGATTATGTGTTTAGAGGGGTGATTAGAATCACCTCCCAGATTACTGGTGATCTTGGATCACTTGGGTTTAGAAGGGTGATCGGATCACCCCTCTGAGGGGTGATCAGGGGGTGATTGGATCACCATTCTTTAAAAAAATTGTGTAACCAAACGGGGTGATCTGAGATCACCACCCAAGATCACCAATAGGTGAACCCAACCAAACAGTGTGATCTGAGATCACCACCTAAGATCACTATAGGTGATCAAACGCACCCCTAGTATAGATTAAAATATTTTTCAATCAGATCACCCTAGTATAGATTAATCTTTTAGTATAGATTAAAAGATCACCCCCAACCAAACGCACCCCTAGTATAGATTAAAATATTTTTCAATGTACTTTCTTATTTTTCTATGGAAAAACAAGATATTTTTTTTCAAGATTTACCATTCAAACAAGATCAAACACCCTCTTTTATCAAGAACACACTTGAATATCCAAAGAACACCAAACCAAAACTCAGCAACCACCACCGATGACTACAACCGTCCACTGCTTACCGCCGGTCTCTACCGCCTGGATCCCTAGTCGTTGCAGCTGACCACCTTTTCCCTAAGTTAAATAACCACTACTTGCATGCTTAAGTTTTACTCCCTCTATTCTTATTTAATTGTCCAAACTCCTTGATCCTTTTTAATTGTCCAATTCTATTAGAATGACATATTTGTCGTGCTTTGAAACCACAAAACTCATTAAATATGATAGTTGACAAGACTAAACTATACCGATTAAAAGTAGGACAATTTGGTAAAATAAAGTGAATTTTGTATAAAATTTAGCAAAATAACTCATTTTCTTAAACAAATAAATTAGTTAAATTGGACAATTAAAAAGGAACTTAGGGAGTAATTGAAAAAACCCATATGCCTAAACTAATTAATCAAATATAAACGACATACTCAATTATCCAAATCATAAAATTCACTTTTAAAAGCAATAATGATGCTTACATTCTTATATTGGAAATTAAAATTAATACCCAACTGATAACTGATGAAACAAAGTAACTGATTATTATTCTCTAGGAGGGCCATAAAAATAGAAGAAGTTTAATTCCATTTTCCCAAACCAGTTTACCTTCAAATAGCAGCCAAAATTAGATAATTCAATTAAAACTTTCCAAGTCCAATACTGGAAACTACAAGATCAAGTTTAGTTGATTCAAATTAATAAACCATTTTTCCATTTATAAAACAAAACAAAAGCAATACCTAAAGAGGAAAGAGTTTACAAGAATAATGAAGGTAAGAGGAGTTGTATTGATTATGTATTAGCTAGGTAAATATATAGTACAAAGTTGTATGGTAAGACAAATTACATTTAAAATACAAGGCTAAGTATAAGGTAAAAATTCAAGTCTAAGTATCATCTTGTCGGATTTGAATTGGAATTCAAATGCTTCCCTCCTGTACTCCCCTGCAAGATGGAGGATCCATCCGAGACTCTAATCTTGGATGTTAATGTCTGAAGCTTTTGTTGGGATAATGTTTTGGTCAAAGCATTAGCTAACTAGACTTAAGAAGGTATATGCTGCACCTTTAGTTTCCCATGGCTCACTTTCTCTTAGACAAACAAATAATCCAGTGCCAAATGTTTCATTATCGAGTGAAACACTGGATTTGCACAAGTATATGTGGCACTCAAGTTGTCACATAGAACAATAGGTGGTACAAGAATTCATGCTCAAGAGATGGATTTCAGATAGTAAGGATTGAATCCAGCTTACTTCTGAAACTACAGAGGCAATTGCTCGATATTCTGCTTTAGTGGATTATCGAGGAATTGTGGTTTGCTTCTAGAACAACATGAGATTGGAGTGCTTCCCATTTTGACAACAAATGCAGAAGTGGATCGTTGATCTTCAGGGTCACCAGCCCAGCCAGAATCTGTGAAAACTGTCAAGTTGAAGCTCCTTTGTTAATGTTGAGGCCATTAAATAATGTTCCCTTTAGGTACCTTAGGACTTGTTTGAGTGCTACAAAGTGTAACTGAGTTGGCTTATGCATAAACTATGACAGTTTATCCACTTCAAATGAGATATCTGGCCGTGTTAGGTTTAAGTATGGAAGAGAGCCAACTATTTTTCTGTACTCTTTTGCATCAGATGCTGCACTTCCATCATGAAGCTTCAAAGACAATGTAGTGGAAAGAGGAGTGTTTGTTGCTTTGGCCCCTGTCATATTTGTTTTATCAAGTAGCTCAGTGATGTACGTATGCTATGAGAGAAATAGTCCAGTTGATGTTGGGAGCACTTCAATGCCAAGAAAAAAGTTTAATTGACCTAGATCCTTGAAAAAGAATTCAGATGTTAGATCCTTGATAAATAGTTGAGTAAACCACTTTTGATTTCCTGTAAGAATTATGTCTTCTACATAGATGAGCATATAAGCTATAACACCATTCTTCTAGTAAATAAACAGAGAGTGATCTGACTTGCCATTCGAGAAACCATTATTCAATAAGTAACTACTTAGAGCTGAGTACCACGCCCTTGGTGCCTGCTTTAGCCATAGATAGCCTTTTGCAATTTGCATACATGGCCTGCTTTTGACTTGTCATGAAATAGAGGTGACTGAGTCATATATATAGACTTCTTCTTCACGCTTCCCTTGAAGGAATGTACGTATTACTGACATCGAAGTAATGCAGTGCCCAATGATTTGAGCCAATTGACTTTAGGGACTAATTTGAGCCAATTTTGCAATGTTAGGGACTAACTTGAGCCGATTTAGCAACGTTAGAGACTTAATTAGCCAAGTTAGAAGGTTACGCCCTTATTTGAACATTTTCACAAACGTTGGGAACCAATTTGAGCTTTTAGCCCAATTTGAATTGTTTCTAACGTTTGGTATCAAATTAAAACTTTCTTTAAAGTTTAAATTTTGCAATATGAAGTGTCTGGATTTTGAATGATACTTTGCTAGTTAGAAATAGCAGTTACAGTTTTAGATATAGGCTTTAACATTTTCATTGGTCGCTGTTATTTTGCTTCTTCTTGCAAGCAATATTTGTATTCTGCTATTTACAAGTGCGGCCTTTTGAACCCCATGGATTTTGTTCTAGAAGAACTAGAAAGTTGCCTTGTATAATCTATAAGTTGTAACCTTATATTTGTGAAATTAATAAGTTGAATGGTCCCAGATATGAAACTGGAGATTATCTTGGAGTTTATGCTGATAATTGCATTGAGACTGTTGAGGAAGGTGCAAGATTGTTGGGTCAACCACTGGAATTGATGTTTTCATTGCATACTGATAATGAGGATGGCACATCCCTTGGAAGCTCATTGCCGCCTCCTTTCCCCGGTCCAGGTACACTTGGTACAGCGCTGACGCGAAATGCTGATCTCTTAAACCCTCCACCAGAGGTGAATCCTCTCCCAACCCCCAAATAAACCTCTTTTCTAGGAAAAAGAGAATAAATTTGCCCCCTGATTTTTTCTAGTCAATTAATTTGTTGTTTGATTAACTGGTCATTCTCATTTCCAAACTGTTTTTGTTTTCAGGCTGCTTTGACTGCATTGGCTGCTCATGCCACTGAACCTACTGAAGCTGAAAAACTTCAGTTTTTGTCATCACCACAGGGGAAGGTTGAGTTGAGAGTTTGCTACTTTATTTTCTTTCTTCTGTAATTTATGTGCTCATTTTCCTTTAACATGTCTTCCTTTTGCGCCCAGGATGAGTAAGCAGAATGGGTTGTTGGAAGTCGGAGAAGTCTTGTTGAGGTTATGGCCGAGTTCCCTTCAGCAAAACCTCCCCTTGGTGTATTTTTTGCTGCAATAGCCCCTCGGTTAAAACCTCGTTATTATTCCATCTCATCCTCCCCTAGGTGATTGCAATGGCATTGTCCTATATATTTATGTTGTCAATAGTGTCTTTTACCTAATCAAGATTTATTAGAATGTTGTTGAGCAGATTTGCACCCCATAGAATTCATGTAACCTGTGGTTTGGTTTACGGTCCAACTCCAACCGGAAGAATTCACCGAGGGGTGTGTTCAACCTGGATGAAGGTACAGTAAGCCTTAAATTATTCTCTAATTTTGTTGACGCCTGACATCTAACTGTATTGAACAAACTTCAGAATGTTGTTCCTTCGGAGAAGAATCGTGATTGTGGCTCGGTTCCTATTTTCATTAGGCAATCTAATTTCAAGCTACCAACATATCCTTCAGTTCCTATTATCATGATTGGACCTGGGACTGGATTGGCATCTTTCAGAGGTTTACTACAGGTTTGTTAGTCTTTTTTTTACTGTTTGTTTATTTTGCAAAATGAAATAACTAATTGCTGCCATCGGGCATTAGGGTTCGATCCCTAGCAACCTCAAGTAACCAAAAAAAAAATAATAACTAACTACCATTTGCAGGAAAGAATGGCCCTTAAAGAAGATGGTGCACAGCTTGGTCCCTCTCTCCTCTTTTTTGGATGTAGGAACCGACGAATGGTTAGGATCAATTTGTGATAATAATAATAATAATAATAATATCAGTACAGTATGTCTTGTCTTTCTGTAGATATAGATGATATTCATTTATTTTTGTAGGATTTCATATATGAGGAGGAGCTCAATAACTTTGTGGAACAAGGTGCTCTGTCTGAACTCATTGTTGCATTCTCACGAGAGGGGCCACAAAAGAAATACGTTCAACATAAGTTGATGGATAAGGTAAATAGCAACTGAATATGATGATGATATGAAAGTTGTGCACTATAACATCTTATTGTTTCGGTGTACAGGCAGCAGAGGTGTGGAGCCTAATTTCTAAGGGAGGATATCTTTATGTATGTGGTGATGCCAAGCGTATGGCAAGAGATGTTCGTCGCACTTTGCACACCATAGTTCAGGAGCAGGTATTTATTAATTATCAGTTATCACCTTTTTTATTTTCTTCTCTCTTCACACTTCATTTTAAGTTTCTTAAATATGTTGTAATGATCATGATCACCCCCATTTTACTACTTGTTGATTTCTACTTCCTTGTATGTATGAATTTTAGGAGGGTGTGGATTCATCAAAGGCAGAGTATATGGTGAAGAAACTCCAGATGGATGGGCGATATCTCAGATTGACCTGCACTTGAATCAATGCCAACTAAAATTCATATATATTTTACAATCTATATGTGCCTGCATTTGCAATAATCATACCAGAATAAACACTAATGCTGTGTTTGGTAGCAAGGCAAGACATTTAATGAAAAGGAAATAGGAAAATGAAGAGTAAAGAGAAAAGAAAGTAATGCTTTCCTTTCATTGTTTGGTATGAATGATAGAAATTATAAGGAAATAAATTCATTAATGGTAAAATTGTAAATAACATTCATTTAAGTCACAAGTTAAAAGATCTTTAAACTTCTAAACCCCCACTATTTAGAGTACTACCAATATCCAAAAACTGCGGTGTTATTTTTAAATTGACAGTACACCCCTAAAAGTTGGAGGTTTAGTAGTACTCATATACTTTCCAAAAAAATTACAAGCTAATATAAATCACACTTTCCTTCTAATCTTGGGTAGAAATGATCTTAGAGAAATAACCATTCTCCTTTCTATCGTATTTCCTTCCTATTTCTTTCTTATCAAACAAAAGAAAATTGTATTTCCCTCTCATTTTCTTTCCTCTCTACTTCCCTTCTACCAAACACAATGTTAAAACATAATGTTAAAAGAACTTATTCACGGGGTTCTACTGCTTATAGGTCAACCCTGCCACCTGGCTTTACTCTTTTCGATTTGAAATGGGGTTTGTTATTTACGGCCCCCCTTTTGTTAAATACCCCCCTTTTTTATATTTTTTGACACTTTTGCCCTTTGTTCCATTTTGTAATATTTCAAATCCTCTGAAATCTCCAAAAACATGTTAATTACTAACGTGAAACAAGCCGAGAACTCCGGAAATAGACGATAACGTGGGTTGATTTAAAAAATATTTTTAAAAAATTTTTTTAAAAAAAGAAAGAAAATGGCCGAGCTGGGCGGCTCGCCATGGTCAAGGCCGCCCAGCTTGGGCGGCTAGCCATGGGTAAGGCCGTTATTTTTTTTAAATTTTTAAATTTTTTTAATATTAATTAGTTTTAATTAGTTAATTAAAATTACTTAGTTTATGTTTAATTAGTATTTAATTAGTTTATGATTAAAATTAAGGAAAATGAATTTGAAGATTTGTTAAAAATGAAGTTTGAAGAAGTTGTTAGAAATGAAGTTTAGGGTTTAAAGGTTGAGAGTTTGAAGAAGTTGTTAGAAAGTTCAAAATATGAACAAAGGGCAAAAGTGTAAAAAGGGAAACGATATTTAGCAAAAGGGGGGCGGTAAATAGCAATCCAGATTTGAAATTCAATTTTCACTAACTTTCAAAAAAAAAAGTGGGAATGGCCACGCTGAAAATATAAACAAAGCCCAGATGCAAACTGGGTAAAAATCTTCAAACTATAATGTACACTGTAAAATGCAAATCTTAAAAGTGGATAAAAACAACACCATTAATTTTAATAGCATAAATCCTAGGGGAAAAATACAAACAAAAAATATACCTGACAACCTCTTTTCTCCTTCCATCATCCTGCGCCTCTAAACATATATCGATCAATACAAAATATTTGGGGAAAAAAAGATGGGTTACTGAATATGCAAATGCAACACAACATTTAAATAATTGTTAGGATTTGAGTCAAATCCTAATTAGATATAGATTGAGATTTTTTAGACATATATTGCTCGGTAGATACTTGTATTTAGCCCCTAACGAATTGCTGCTTATTTTTTTAAGAATTATGCTGCTTATTTGCTGTTGGTTATCTATACTATATATAAAAGTACGAATAAGAGAAACTTTATGTTTTCCAATTGTACCCTTATTTTTAAAATATATTTCCAATTATACCATTTTTTTAAAAATGTATTTCTAAATTGCTATTGTTAAATAATATTTTAATTATTCCATTATTTTTTAAATAATAAATTATCCATTTATACCGAATCTTGTTAAAAATAAGTCAAAAAAAGCTTTCTACCCTCTCAATTAATATGTCAAAGTTGGCCATGGCCTTCCCGGCAGCCATCGTCATTTTAAGGGATTAACTAAAAGGATGAACATTATACAACTCCTCCAACCGAATTTAAGGGATGATACTAAAGGGATCCAAGGGTTGGTCAACAAAATTCAAATAGTAGAGTAAAAGGATTGATAATCGTTTCATTAATAAGGGATGCTGAGGAAATAGCGACGAAGAAGAGTGGATTATTATTAGGGTTTTCAATTTTTCATATTTGGGGAAATTAGACTTAGCATAAAAATTGAGTAGGAGATTATTATTACGTTTTTACTCATTGCTTTTAATAAGGTTAAAGATGTAAATACAATTTCCTTTTTAATAATTTTATAAAATCATGTTTCCTTCTTAATAATTAGTTATTCTACCAACTTATAAATATTTCTATTATACTGTCCCTTTTTAAAATTTTATCAGATTATATAATACCTATATTAAATTAGGCAAATTATACAATATACTGTCAGTGGAGTTTAACTGACTACACAAGCGGGTCCTGAAGGATGACATGTGTCCCATAGGAACTAGATTGAAATATTTAAAACTTAATTAATTAAAAAAAAATTAAACATGTGTCAACTCCACAACCCGCTTGTGAAGTCCAAAATTTACACCGCTGGTGTATCAAATAATTACTCATTTAATTTTGCCTTTTGTCTTTGTTTCCAATCGTTGTATCTAATTTTTTTTTTTTTGTATATTTACAAGTTAACCTTGTTCGAGCCGTGTTGGCCCACTATGGGGGTAAAGCTCTCCCAACAATGGTTTTCTCCATTCACAAGGCTCGAACCCGAGACCTTGTTTAAGGGGAACAAGTGTCAAACCACTTGAACCAACCACTTTGTATCGTTGTATTTAATTTTGCTTTTTGTCTTGGAAAATTCTAAACAACTAGAAAAATTGACCAGAATTTTGTTTCACATGATGTGTCATGTGTGGGGTCATCCCATGTTTTGTAGCAATACCCCACTTAAATAGTGGTGGGACCAATCGTAACAACACGTAATGAATGACCAAATTTCGGGTCAATTTTTCTGGTCATGTAGCAAAACTCTTTTGTCTTTGTCTCAAACGTCCTATTTGGGCTTAGATAAGTAAATGCGCAATGGGTCTTTGCTTTGGATGGTCCAATTTCTCATTCCTAGAGGGCCTTTTTTGTCCATTTTGGTGAACAATTAGTTTGAATATTCAGATCCTATATATATCTAGGCCATGACTTTATAACTATTTATACTATATATAAAAATACAAATAAGGGGAACTTTACGTTTTCCTATTGTATCATTTTTTTCAAATATATTTTTTATTGTCATTATTAAATAATAATTTAATTATTTTACTATTAAAATAATATCAATTTATATTATCCTCATTAATTAGGATCCAACGTGGCTAATAGGGATGCCCCACATCATCTTTAGCATCTAAATTTTCGTCCAAAACATTCTCCAAGTCGGTTTAGGAGAAAATAAATTCTGTCTAGAAATTACAAGGGCAAAATCGTCCACCGAAACGACAGAATTAGGTCTCGAGATAAACATAAAAGTTGTAGATCTCAGAATTTTGTCATCTGGTTTGGCAATTTGAACTTCATAGACTCAAACGAGCCTAATGGGCCGAAATGAGACAAAATCAATAGTTTCTCCAAAGCTATCTATACTATATATAAAAGTACGAATAATGGAAAACTTTATGTTTTCCGATTGTACCATTTTTTCAACTATATTTCTAATTTGACATTATTAAAATTTATTATTTAAAAATTAATTATAAAATTTCAATTTAGACCGAATTATAAGTTTGCAAAATTGATTTTCATTGATGAACATGCAAATTTCTACGAATAATGGGAAACTTTATGTTTTCCGATTGCACCATTTTTTCCAAATATATTTCTAAATTTCCATTATTAAAATTTAGTATAATTTTACTATTTAAAAATTAATTAAAATTGTCACGCCTCGACCCAAAAGTCAGGCACGGACAACCGCCGTGTTACCACAAAACACGTGCCGGCCGGTCACGTGCTCCAAGGATCCACGAAGCGTCAATACCAGATAAAAAAAAGACAAAACACAAATATAGTATAAATTTGAAACACAGAAGTTTCCAAATCAGAATAAAAGCAGAATGGTTCAAACCAATGAATAAAAAACCGTACCGGACAGCGTACCGGATAGGGACCCGGTACCCGATAGAACCAGAAATAACAATTTAATTTGTAGAAAATTAGGAAAATGGCAGAAAAATTAAAAAAGAATCGCAAAAAAAATCAGAAAGAATATAAAAATGCAGCTGGTGTTGAGCTCCCATCATCCTTTCGTCTTCCATTTGTTGACTTCCTAGATATAATTAAAACTCATATCATAAATTATAATATGTTATGAAATGAAATAATGATTTCATTTGTTTTTAATTTTTTCTTTTTGCTTTCTAACGTTCTTCCATTCAATAATCTAACTTCTTTTTGTTAACTTAAAAAAAAAAAGAAAAACAAAAATGCTTTACTGAAAGTGAAATCCCACTTTGTATATACACTTGGAGTGTATTTCTTAACAAGGATTGTATTATGGTATGGGTAACCTAAAAATTAA
This sequence comes from Corchorus capsularis, assembly GCA_001974805.1. Taxonomy (NCBI): domain Eukaryota; kingdom Viridiplantae; phylum Streptophyta; class Magnoliopsida; order Malvales; family Malvaceae; genus Corchorus; species Corchorus capsularis. The sequence continues at coordinate 22,123 of AWWV01007269.1, forward strand.
GAAAAGAGAGATAAAATTACAAAAAGAGCTACAATTAGGAAAAGATTATGCAGTTTACCTCTTAAACCCAAGAGCAAAAATCGTTTAGTGAGAGTGACAAGGCTAATTTTCGATTGAGATTTAGAGAAAGACTAAGTCAGAAAATCCAATCCAGCAACAAGGAGAAGAAAAGAACAAGAGTAAAAATTGAGACAGGGAGGCAGGAGGCGTATTTTTTTATTTTGGATGAACTTAGGGTTTCATCTTTTTCATTTCACGCTTAGTAAATAATTTAGTCAGAAGACTTTTAAGTTTTAATTTTAATTTTTATCAATTTTTTTTGGGTTACCGGATTGGATTGAGTCATTGGGCTTTAATTTAAAAATTTTAATCATTAAATTTAGCTTGGGCTTTGAATTCAACTATTGCCCAAACATAAAAAAAAAGCCAAAATTGTGTGTATATCCGGATTAACCGGTATAACCGGTTCAACGGTTTCCGCTTTAATCCGGTTTTTTAACGGTTTGATGAGAATCCGATATTTATGAAATACCTGTACCGGACTTCTGGCCGGTACCCGGTTCAACCGGTTGAACCGGCTGGTCCGGTACAGTTTTTTATTCACTAGTTCAAATAGAGAAAAAATAGTAAAACACTCCGACATTTAAAATCGAAAAAAATTGATTACCAAAAGAGAAATCAACAAACTCAAAGTAAAACGAAAACGAGGAGTATAAGATAACAAGAAACCAAGACAACTGCCAGTGGGACCTGTATCGTAGTGAGAAGTACCTCTATCAGCAGAGATTACAGCCTACGCCACCGACTCGATCATCAAAACAAACGCAGAGTCCTAAATTTCCTGAAAACACAATAAGAATTTGAAAGGGTGAGTATTCCTAAGAATACTCCGTGAGTGCAGAGAGCTAACTAACACCGCATTAAGAGTGAAGTGCATGGCCAATCTAAAACATCTGATTTCAAATCAAGATATGAGATTTCATTGGGGCTCTTTAGTCACTTACAAAACCATGATAATCATCTTTACTCCAGTCAATTTATCAAAAACCATATCATATTTAGGGCATTCAAAACTTATAGATGAACATCAAAACCATATTTCTTACACTAATATCGTATGTCAAAAACAGCAGTATAATTACAATTGAAATCATAGCCCCAATTTATATAAAAACCCATAGTCATCAATAAAACACATGCGATCGTACATACCAAAAACAATTATTTCTATCAACTCAATTATGGCCTGTCAATTTAGAAATCCGAGGAAATATCACAAATATCTTTGCCCTTAAAACATGCATGTATATACAAAAAGATAATGAGCCAAACTTTCACTTAAAAACGAATTCATCAAATGAGCGGCCGAAAACCAAGTCCTGCGGTTGTAGCTACTCAACCGAGGCCGTCAGGGGCATTTTTGTCATTTCAACTTTATTTATAAAAGCACGCGCGTGTCATAATTAAACATCATAAATCATTTTCCTACTGCTCGTTCCCCTGACGTTGGCTGGGGATTACTACGTGGCACCCGTAGTAAAACCCACATCCCCCTAGTGGCTTTTCTACGCGCCCGCCACCTAGGGTCAATGATCACCCATACCCCTCAATAGGCGGTCTATGGGCTACCTCAACAACAGTTACTGCAGTAACAAATCACAAACGTGTGCCAAAACAAAATCTCTTAACAGAGACAACACATCACATGAGCACAATCCATCACATAGTATCATATATATATCAATAACATCAACTCATGTTTTCCGGTTCAAATCAAAGACATAAAACAGTATCAAATATCAATACATATCAAGTCATGCAACAAGCCAATGAGATTTCACCATGCACTTAAAACAATTACGAAAAACATTTATAGAAACCATGCTCTTAGAAAATTATTTATAAAACATGAGAGTATTTTCAAAGCATTTATCTTAATGAAATGAAGATAGCTACTAAGCACTCACAGTTCGGGAGGTTCGTATACTCCCGTTAACTTCCTTGCGGTCGTAACGACGTACTTATACCCCTTTTGATTCGAATCCATGCCGGTTTCTAGAATCTCCAAACCTCAAACATGAAATTTCCAAGCCCAAACACATGTAAATCCGGACCTTTGGGGAATTGAGACCCACGAATTACAACCCCTATTCAAGTAGAACTTTAGCTCAAACTTCAAATCTAAAGGAGGCTTGAGGATGAGAAGGAAGAGTGCTTCACTATGAAGCCATTGCATGTGACATGCAATGAAATTTGGGTGAGACAAATTAGAGAGAGAGAGCTTCAAACCTTTCCTCCCATGGAGAATTTGAGAGAGGAGTGAAAGAACAAAGAAGATGAATATGGAAATGGGGAAAATGGATAGTGGGTGCCGTCCCACTTGTATGCCATCATTTTTTTTTTTTTGTCTTAGGGTATAATTACTAATATATCCCATGACATTTAATATTCTTTCAATTTAATCCTCCATTTTTTTTTCTTTAATCCTCAAACATCATTAACTTAATGCACATAATTCATACTTTTCCTATTTCTTGTTTTCTTAACAATATCCTCACATTCAATTATTCATAAATAATTTGATTAATTCAAATTGCTAATTTCATCTCATATTGTTTTCAATTTGCCTTCCATTAAAAATTAATTCCTTTGAAATTTGCCCACTTGATCTAATATAATCTTAATATATATTCTTCATAGACAAAGCTAACCAAATTCCTCTAAGTTGTTCATGGTATCACAAAACTTTTCAATTTAGACCGAATTATAAGTTTGTCAAATTGATTTTAGTTGATGAACATGCAAATTTCCTTTACTATTATTTTTTGAATTTAATATTTTACTTTTAATTTTAATTTTTAAATGTTAATAAAAAAGATTAAACTAACACTAACACGTACAATACTATTGTTAGTGAAACTCCATCTCTTTGTTATATAATGTTTTGCCACATTCACTTTGTTCAATTGGAAATTGTTGAGTTAGAAGAGTAGGTGATATTATGATTTTGATTTTCTTGTCTCTATGTAGTTATCAAAATTTCATAAGATGGTTATTATAATTTCATGAGGAGGTTATCAAAATTCCATACTGTGGTTACCAAAATTTCATAGTGTGGTAACCAAAATTTCATAGGATCAGGTTATTAAAATTTCTTAGGTTGGTTATTGAAATTTCATAGGGTGGTTATTTATCACAATTTTATAGAAAGGTTATCAAAGAGATTATCAAAATGTCATAGCGAGGTTATAAGAATTTTATAGTGTGGTTAACAAAATTTCATTAGGAGCTTACTAATATTTCATGGGGAGGTTATCAAAATTTTATAGTGTGGTTATCAAAATTTCATATGAAGGTTATAAAAGTCTCAATTTCATAAGGAGTACCAAAATTTGATAGAAGGTTATCAAATCTCATAGAGTGATTATCGAAATTTCATAGAGATCGGATTATCAAAATTTATATGAAGATTATCAAAATTTAATAGTGTTGTTATCAAAATTTCAAAGCGACGTTATCAAAATTACATAATGTGATTATCAGAATTTCATAGAGGGGTTAACAAAATTTTGTAAAGAGGTTATCAAAATTTCATAAAGAGGTTATCAAATTTTCAAAATGTGATTACAATAATTTCATAGTGGTATTTCTGGGGAGGTTATCAAAATTTCATAGTATGGCTACCAAGTTAGGAAAGTTATTAAACTTTTATTATGGAGTAATCAAAATTTCAGGGAGGGTATCAAAATTCAGGGAGGATATCAAAATTTCATATGAAGGTTATCAAAATTTCATAGTTTAGTTTTCAAAATTTCATAAGAGGGTTATCAAAATTTCATAGTATGTAGATCAAAATTTCATAGGGAGATTAACAAAATTTCATAATGAGGTTATCAAAAAATCATAGGGAGCTTATCAAAATTTGCAGCTATCAAGATTTCATAAGAAAGTTATCAAAATTTTATAGGGAGGTTTATCAAAATTTTATAGGAAGATTTATCAAAATTTCATAGCGAGGTTATCACAATTTCATAGTGTGATTATCAAAATTTCAGATTGTGATTTAATTCATATGGAGGTTTTTAAATTTTCATAACGTGGTTATCAATATATCATATGGCGGTTATCAACATCTCATAGTGTTGGTTATCAAAATTTCATATTGAGGTCTTCAAAATTCCTTAGAGAGGTTAACAAAATTTCATAAGAAGGTTAAAAAAATTTATAAAAAGATTCTCGAAATTCCATAGTATCGTTATTAAAATTTCATAGAAATGTTATCAAAATTTCATAATGGAATCATTAAAAAAATGTAATTATCGTAATTTAATAGAGAGGTTATTATAATTTCATATGAATATTTTATTTAAATACGTTGCATCACGTGCAACGCACGTGAAAGCTAAAACTAGTACTTGAAAAATTATCAATGATCAAGTCCCCAAGACAACATGCATGAATTAAATTATCAAACTCTTGAGTTATTAATGCAAGATTAAGTCGTCAAGACCTTGAAGCTCTCAAATTATCAAATTCAAGCCATTCGACGTAAATCTTGAAGCATAATTTTGCAAAAGAGAATAATCATATATATATATATATATATATATGATAATTCCTTGTTCTTAGATATTTCCAAAGATTGTACCTACATTTTTTTTTATCAATTAATAAAATTATTGTTTGGCTCTAATTTTTCTTATCTTATTTATCCTCATCAGCAAATTCTCTAGACGTTGGATCCGATTCTATTACAGGCAATGTTTTCAGGCTTTTGTTCTTGCTCGTCCAACGTGGTTTCCTTGTATACAATTACTTTAATCATATTCTCGGCACCATCATTTTGGCTTATTTTAGCTTGATTTTCGACCTTTGATTTGTTTTTGTAGATTGCGTAAAGGATCATTTGAGCTGACCCCAATACAACGCCAGTCGAAGATGTTACCTTATGCATATATACAAATCCAATTGTAGTCAAGAAATTAAAAAGATAAAATATATAGTTATGATCAAATTTACTATTGTATTATATAAGATTGAGCAACTTACCAAAAAATAAATATCCTCTGTGAGCACTGCATAAAGTGTCCATAGAGCAGTATTCATAAACAGGAAAAAGGAGAGTAAAAAGGGCATATACTCCACGCTATTTGTCTTTATCACCGTTCTCTATCATCATTATAATAACAAAAAATGAAGAATTAACTTAAATAGATAAGAGGTTCTCAAAAAAAAACTTAAATAGATAAGATATGTTCACGGCTCGATCGGGCTAATTTTTTTATCACCAAATTAAAAAAAAAATAGACATCTTGACCCTTCAACTTGTAATTAAGGAAGAGAAATTTGTCCTTCATCTTTCAAAATTGCTAATTGCAAGTTAGAACATATAAAAAAGGGACAAATTAGCCATTTTAGATGGAAATTAATTAAATTCCGATAACATTTAAATGAAAATTAGTCCTTTTTTGGACAGAAGTTGGTATTGCTCAACTTTTGTTCAATTTTCGTCCCATATTAACAGAATTAACCAATTTTTGTTGAAAGGGGTTAATTTGTCCATTTTTTACAAATTTAGGCATGCAATTGACAATTTTAGAAAGGGGATTACTAAATACCGCCCCCTTTTACTAGGTAGCGTCCCCCCTTTGGATTATTTTGCCATTTCCTTCAAACTTCAAAATTTTCAATTCTCTCAAATTCTCTCAACCTTCAAACTTTCAAATTTCAATCATTCAAACAAAACAACATCAAAATTCATGGAGTAGCGACATCCGGGATGGGTAAAAGAATTTTCGGATTGAAATTCTGTTTTTTTTTTTAAAAAAAGTAAAAAACAAATATCTATTTATTATTAATCAAATATTAAAGTCCTCTTGCTAATATTAACATATCCATACCCATTTAAACTAAATAAATTGTCCAATCCTTATTAAAGGACAAAAGAAAATTAAA